>WHYT01014929.1:3346-93346 GCA_009806455.1 Tetrax tetrax | reverse complement strand
ATGCATCTCGCAGGAAAAAATTGACAATTTGATTATGACTTGTACTTTTTGCCGGGGCCATGAAAGTGGTTTGTGTTTGAAATGTATCAGCTGGAAGGTACTTATTACTCATAAACGCTGCGCTATTTCACTCTCTGCAAAGTGAGCTGTTAACAGATACAATTTGAGCAGAATAGCCAGAGGAGGCCTTTTGATATGCAGAAGAGCTGACCCGCGTGCTGAGCCTTTAATTGGGTTTTTAATTTTCCAGGCCATCTGACAATATCAAACATGATCCCAGTGCTTGAAATGTTGATTGGAGGCTAAGCAGGATGTACTCCAACACGGCATTATGGAGAGAAAGTGGAAAGGACTCAGGTAGAAAGGAAGGCACGGAGAGTTAAAATCACCCAGGTCTCCACGTTTGCTATTCCCCATAATACTCCAGAGTAACCTAACATTTCTCTTCATTTTTTTTATGGCTGGAGTTTTAAATCTCATACAATATTTTAGTAGTATTGATCTTCAGCTCACTGACTGGATTGTATCTGTTAGAAAGAACTGAAAGCAAGCACTGTGCAAAATAACCATTAACAATTTCGCACCTTTTCTTACGGAAAAATAAAAAAAAAATCTCCCCCCAAAACAGCTGCAAGAAAATACTCTATTAGCATCATCCTTGTGTCTCGGGTAAAAAAACATGTTTACATTCAATGTTTTCTTTTCTCTTCTGAAGTTTTCAATTTGACTTTAAAAATGTATTTGAAAAAGTAGCATTGTACATTGCTTTGTGTGTGTCTGTATTGCTTCTGTCAAAAGGATTGGAGAAGAGTAACATTTAATTTGTTACCTTCTGCCAGACTGCTCAGTAAACATTTTTTTAATTTGTTCATTTGTAAGGATAAGGCAAAGAATAAAATCTAATTTATCATTTTATTAGAACTGTGTATCTGAGTGATGCAGGACTGTGGATTTAAGAAATCTGTAAATCTCTTTAATAAAGGCCTGGGGAATTATTAGTAGGGACAAATGTAAAATGCCTGACAGTTACATTTCCAAAAGAAAACCACAACAATCTCATTAAAGAAATTACTGACGGCAGCTCACAAATGTTAATGGTTGAAGCAACAAAGGACATTCAATATCAGAAAGCAAAGATTTTTTTTTTAACTATTGATCTGCTAACTTATGGAGCATATCAAAATAATGTGCTAGACAGTTTCTTAGTGAACAGACATCTTCCTTAGCAGTTCTAGACAATGCAGTGCCAGGAAAGCTGCTGACGTACAGTGGCTACTACAGTTTAAAAAGATAAAGAGCAGCTACAGTAATAAATAGGAAGCTTCTAGGAAAGACGCTGTTTTGTGCTATATCTTTGCTGAAACCTTCAAAGATTAGAATGAAAAAAAAAATTTCAAATGAAGTATGGCTTGAAGCATACATTTGGCATGAATATTGAATATTTAAAATGTTGTTGCTTTTGTATATCTGTGACTGATAAGTCTTATAATGGTGACAATTGCTTATTTCTTCTGGAAATGAGCAAAAAATATTTTTTTTATATTTTCCTTCGCATTTGAGTGCTTATATTAGATGAGCTTTTATACAAGCACATGCTCATTTTACTTTGCCATAATTTAGAACTTTTGAAATATTTAAAGAAAAATAAAATAAAAGACCAATTTCTGACCTCCTTATCTGCAACTATAACTGACATGAAGGGGTACTTCAGAGATATATCTAAGAGAATTAGTAAAATTTTAGTTTACATTTTTATTGTATCTTCTCCATTTTCTGCAGGCTAGGTTGCCAAATTGTATGCCCATGAACACTAACAGCCCGTATACAGATGTAAAGAAATATAACCTCATTTTATCAAGACAGTTAACCTGCTAGAGAATCTTCTCTATATCCTGACATTTGTGATAGACTTTTGGTCTTTTACCTTTTGGTTTTTCAAAGCCCATCTTAATATCCTGGTAATTGAGCAGGAATATTCTAGCAGTAATAACTACCTTTTTGGAGCAAAAGTAAAAATAAAATATTACATATAAAATTGTGTATGCATGCATTTTCCTAGAAATCTTGAACATACTAATTCCCTGTTAATTCAGTTCATCATCATTCATCCTAAAATGTAAACCATGGAATTTCAAGTCCATTGTTTCAAATCCTCTTTTTCATGTCTTAATCCCTGCAGTATTCCAGTGTTTATGAAAGAGGAGGAAGAAGAGTGCATAAGGAAGTTCATAGAGCTACCATACATAGCAGCAAATTACGTAGTTCATGCATATACTCCATCAGGTGGAGTCCAGTATTTGCAGGAATTTTTTGGCTTTAAAATAGAATACTAATTGAATTTTGTAACCAATTTTACTGCTTTTATTTTTTTTCTTCTGTGATGAACACTTAAGGTGCCTCTGTTTCTGCTTCTTCAGGATTCTATTCAAATCCATTAAAACCAGTCAGTTTGTATGTTTCTTCAAATTTGCATACAAATCTCCCAGTGCAAGCATCCAGAGCTGTAAATACCCAGGAGATTTACTCCTAAGAATGTTGTGAAAAACTTTCTATTTTATTTATCATTTTAATAATAGAGTCTAAAGTTTCAAAATATAAGCAAGGCACAAATGCAGACTCCCTTTATTGGCAGATTGATATCATTACAAGTTCTAGCGCATATTTAGGATTTTAAAAAAATTCTTAGACTTTCAGACTTGTTCAAAATTAAAGAAAGCTTTAGCAGATTGTGCCTTGACCACATCCAAATCTATTCCATGTATATAATTAACTCCTCTTAAAATACCAAGGTTTTTTACATTACACTTCAGTAAAATGGTAAACATACCAGTTAATTTTTTTTTTTTTTTTAAGGAAAAAACTGTTAATAGCAAATGGTAAAGATGAATACTGATTAGAATAAATGGCCTTTTAATTTGTTTCACTTGTGTGACCTTCAACACTATGGTAATAGGGGAAAGCTTCACAATCACAAATGGATTCTATTTTCACGACATCCTGGCAGTAGCTCCTAGGGCTGTGCTTTGATAAATATTAAGTAAAAGCATAATATTTAATAAATAATATTTTATAGATAAATACAAAAGCTTACTATTTGATAAATAGTAAGCAAAAGGAGGTTAACAATTGTACAAAGCTAAGCCAACTGAGGAATTGAACCGTTCTTCCTTTTCCCAGTTAAATTCTGTCTCCATTAAGCCAGTCTTAGCTGTGAGCTCTTTTATTGTATTAGTAATACCTGAAGAACAGTTGTGATTCCATGCAAACAAATAATGAGAAATAGACCTCTCAGCCTTCGCAAGTGGGAGGCACTTTTCAGGCACACGCAGAAGCACAACTGCTGTGGTATCAGTGCAGCTGCGACCCCACCAGTGCGTTGCACGTCTGGACATGCACACTGTGAACTGCGCATTTCTAGGACACTGGGAAGTTTGCGCCACTTGGTGCTTATATAGATGAGAGGGAAAAAAATTACTGTACTACCTCTTAAAAAAATGCAACCTGTGAATAGAACTGAATTATGTGTTGTGAATAGTACGTAAAATTTATTCCCATTCTTTAGTCCCAGGCAGTGTATTCTTGTAAGTGTGCTTTGATTTGTGCTATTTAATCAATTGTAGAAAGAATCAATAGTATTTCAGAAGTGTTTTCTGCTAACTTTTGTGCAATAGACTCACCAGTTTACAACATCAAAGCCTGAGTATTTCTCAGTGACTACTAAAGAGGGACGCTATGGAGGGGCATTTCTTATGAAGCATTTCTTGGAAAAATGTAGCTATTTCCAGAGCACTGTTATATTAAGTTGGTAGCCCTTTGCGGAGATAAGCTGTTTACACTGCAGATGTAATGGTAGATGTGTTATTGAGCAGAGCCAGTCACACTGCAACATCATTAACCCTTTTGTTTTGGAACTGTTTTTACATTATGCCTGTGGTGTAGAGCATTCCCTAGATAGTATCTCCCAAGGTTTCACGGAACAGAGATCCTAGAAAAACTGAAAAAGCCTGGATTGCATAGTCAGCAGACACTATGACCCACTGTAGCTTCAGACCTCCGTACAAGATGTAAAGTAGGAGAGAGAGAAAGATGAAATACTGGAAACACTCGTGGCTTTCTCCTGGTTGAAAAGAACCCACCACAAAAATCTTCAAGGATAGGACCTTGCCCCACACAGGAGTAGCTAGGTGCTCACTTGTGATTTATGATGGTGATAGTACAGAGTTAAAAGATGAAGATGAGAGAGAAATATTTGATATCTGGGTCATGATTAACAAGGAAAGACCACATTATCTAAATTTCTATGTTTCAGGACAAGAATCATTCATATATCTGTAAATTGCCTACCGCACACTGGGAGCAGCATAAATCATAATTATAAAGTAATCTGACACAGTTGATTAACTGCTTAATTAAGACTTAATTAATATTTGTAAAGCAGTTTAACATCCTTGGTTGAAAAGTCTTATAGAAGTGTGAGATATTAAATATTACTATTTACAGTCTGAGATTCTGGCCTGCCCCGTTGAAATTTCAGAGAGATGCTTTGATAAATCAGTATTAAACCGTGGTTATTGTTAAGAAGACATGAATCCCTCTCTGTTTCTACCATGGACTGAAATATAGTTCCAAACTCTTTGGATACACTGCATATCTTTGTGTCTTCTTAATTTCATAGTCGGTGCTCATGCAACATATACAGACCTTCATTACACAGGGAAAAGAGGAAAATCTTTTTATTGACTTATTTTAATATTTTATCTTTTGTTTCACTAGCACCTACTTTGTTCTAGGCCTCACCTATAATGCAAAAAAAACCCCAAACAGCAAAAAAAAATCCCAATTGCCTGTACCCTGAAGAGCACACGATATATAGCCCTTGTCCTGCAATCAGATCCACTTGGGCAAACCCAATTATAGGATCAGGGCCTAAATAGGATAATAGGTATTGTAGAAACTACCATAAATTTCTCTCTGGTGTCCTATTTTGCCACTACTTGAACTAAGTGGATAATTCCGGTCATCTTTCTTGTTATGATGTATCAATTCAACACTGTAAATTTACTGCTATTGGTCTAATTTGTCCATAGAAAATCTTTGCAAAGCTAAATTCATATATATTTTTTACCCAAAAGCTACCTAATTTTCCTTGGAAAGACTCAATAATATTAGACTGGAATTGAACAAATAGAATTTTTTCAAAACAGCGAACATGGAGCTTGGTAAATGCAAAAAGAACTCATTAAAGAAATACGTAGAGATGTGACAAACTGCCCTCGAATAATCCGGATACTCAGTGAACCACAGTATCTGCTGGTTTGCAAGTAGCCAAGACATCTCATTGTCTGCTCTGCATGAGTCCACACACATACTTATAATTAGATACCTGTTCTCTGAAATGATGGTGGCTCTCTGATTTGAGAACAGGCTTGTTGCTCTTCAAATGTATCCTGTTAACTGTATTGTGTCATGTTGTGTTACATAGCATTCAGTTGCTTTGCATCTCATTATGACAAATACTATTTTGATACAAAGGAAAGTGAATGTTAAATTCTGAGAGAAAGAACAGCTTTTAGGTCAGATTATTGCTCTACCATTGAGGTTTTTATATGAATATGAAAATTATTATAAAAGTTGTCCTGACTGCTTTTTCTGTAAGTTCTGATATGTATTCTCTTTTGTCATTTCCAACTATTTGCTTTTATTAACCTTTATTTTGAAGTTCTGTTAAAAAAACCTTGCACCACCCTCAGTAGGCAAATTGCATAAACTGTGCTTGCCATAAGCAGCATTTATGTGTTATCAAAAGCCCATTAACATTACTCCTGCTGTTTTCACTTCACTGACATGCGTCAGTGAAAGCCCAAATAAGTTCTAAATTTAATTTAGATTCCAGGATGTGATTTAGATGCAGAAACACAGGTATCTGAGGCTATTTGAAGTGCCCTGGGATATTACAAGAGCTGACAGATGTGAGATAGGAGCTGCAGGAAGCCTACACCCTTCTGGAGTGCGTGGGACAGGCAGGGCACCCAGGCATCTCTGGTTGACCATAAGCTTAGGCGTCTGAATCTCACCCTCTGTAACACAAGAGTGCCACCTTAATACTTTTCAATTCTAATTGAGACACACTAATAATTTGTGAATTTCAGTCTTGTGTTGTATTATTTCTGCATTCCAAATTTTCAGGCATAGCCTCTTTATTTATGATGGTATTAATAATTTCATACATCATTAAAATTATCTTCACTCTTCTTCCATGCCTACAATTTGTTACTAGCAAAATAAGAGCAATTTCACCTGCATCTTTGAAGGAAACCATTGTATAAATATTATGTTTGCTTAATGTTCCCAAAAATGTTATACCTTGTCATGTTAAAGATACTTGTTTCAGCTGAAGCCCAGTGAAAAGCTCCCTATATTTCTTTAAGGACAAGTTTCAGGGCACAGCAAGGAAGATATACACACCAGTGTGTTGTCTAACAGGCGAGTTGACTGACTGAGTACAAATTACTTTCTCTGGACTGCCCCATGTATAAATCAGTTTGCCTTATATTCTATAAGCAATGTAAGGAAAATCCCAAGTTCCTTTAGAAATCATACCTTGCATCAGCCAAACAAGCCAAGAATGTCCCAATTTAGTAGTCAGCATCACTTACCAGTAAGCATTCTGCAAATGTTGAATCCTGGTTCTTTTTTAAAGCATTATTTTACTGCATGTTTGATACAACAAGAAACAAGATTCTCATGACATTTGTTAAAATGAAGAAAAAATCACCAAGTATTTACAAGTGAAATGTTGCTGTCATCTTCATGAAGGAAGGAATTGGGCTCCTCTACGGAGGAAGTAAAGCTGAATGGCTACGCATGTTCGGTATTTTTTTTATCAAGAAGAGGGACCAGTAGTGGCAGTCCCCAAATAGAAAGTGTTGTGAACAGGTTTATCCAACATAAGACAGAAAATTCTTGGTGAGTCGTTAGTACTAAACAGAGGACTGAAGTGATTTTGTTAAGTTAACCAATATGTCATTTTACCAAGTGTTCTAAGCAGTCCTACAGAGAAGAGAATATAGAATCAAAGCCATTATGATCTGGCCAAACCTAAGATGTTCTTAAAAGCTAGGTAATACCAAACATAAAAGATACACATTCCTAGTGTGTTTGCATGTACTTTCAGCATTTTAACAGTGTTTGGATTTTCTTGGAATAACTTTTAATTTGAGGAATTATTTCAAATTCTGTAAAACAATGATAGAGAGGAGTTTTAAAATAGTCACTAAATATATGTAAGGATTAGCTTTCAAACAGTATCTTTTTTCAAAGTGTAATAGGAAATAAAAGTGCCCAGTGGTTTCAGAATGAGGATGAGATAATAGAAGCACATGGTGACGATGTGCTTATGAAGACAAGTCTGGGAAGAGGACATTACAATTTCAAGGCAATGACAAAAATTCAATTCAAGTCTATAGAGACCGTATTACAGTGTCAAGACGATGGCAAAATTATGCCAATGTAAGTCTATGGAGACCACTTTACTATGTCAAGACAATGGTAAAACAATGTTATATAAAATGATTGAGACCACATTGCAATGTTAAATTATGATGCCAAAACCTTGTCATTTCCTGGAGTAATGACAGGGGATTCTGCATATGTTCCTCACAGCATCACCACTGGACCCGTGCTCCAGCTCAGAACACATCTGTAGCTCCAACCTGGGTCTTTCTTGAGTAGCAACCAACTTTTCTCAGACTTCAGAGTGAAACCTGAGGGCATTTGAGTTGTCGCAGCTTATTGTCTTTCCATTTGCAGATGCAGGGCTGATGAAGGGCATTCTACTCTTATCTCTGATTTTATAATTTGGTGAAGGTTTTTTAACTAGTAAGATACAGCCTGACATTATTGACTTCTGGATGCATTGCCAGCTTGTCTATTTGCCTTTTTTTTTTTTTATGTGGGATTGATTTGAAAGTAGATTGATGCCTCTGTTTTGGGAATATTTATTACTTTATATTATGCCAGTTGTTTACAGCATTACAAAGCTAGAGTTACTGTATATGTACACAAACAATCTCACAAAAGAAAGAACTAATTCCAAGTACTTCTGCTGAAATTTCCCTCTTCAGTGTGAAAGTGCATGTATTTGATGTTCTTGCAAAATGACAGTTTGAAAGCTTGATTTTTTTCACAGGACAAGAAAAGTGTTGATAATGGTAGAGCATATGTTAGCTACCTCTCCTCCCAGTATGTTTCAAGCCATATATAGAGAGAACAAACTTTTAGCAGTTCGGTTCTCGTCTGTTCAGTTTTTGGTATCGTCAACAGAGAGACCAGTATTGATGTTGCTTAACAATTTTCCCACTCTATTATAATGTTCTCTAACAAGAACAGTGATGCCAGATCACATCAAAAGTCTGTCTATCCTAATATCCTGCATGAGGCAGTGGCCAAGAGCAGATGTGTAGTAAAGAGTACAAGAGCAGGAGAAGCCTATAGTGATACATGCCTAGAATATTCCTCTTTCAGACTTTGCTGCCCAGACACTTCTTTTGAAAACTATAGGAAAGGGCTCATTCCATGTGAGATCACAAAATAATATTCATGATGCTATGATTACCTGATGTCTATAATGTTCTATATTTGAAGGAGGGAAATAGGCTGTGAGATTAATTATATAATTATCTAAGCTGCTTAATTTTGCACAGTCACTGATAGACACACACTGATTGCACACTATCTGATAGACAAGTTCTTCAATAAGTTCTCTACAAGGTGATATATTTAATGATTAAACCATTTACATGTGAACTTTCATCAAAAATGCATGTGAAAAGGTATTTATAATTGAAAATCTGACATATCTATTCAAAAAGCTACTTAGGGATAACTATTAAGAAAAAACAAACGGATCTTTCCGGATCTCTGGCTTTGAAAGCACCCCTGACTTCTTTATGATTTGCAATGGCAGCTCTAGCAGCTTCTCTGGCCATGAATCTGACGGAAAAGATAGTAAGAAGCCAATAAGAAGCAATATTCTAAGTGGTGTTAAAACTCTGTAATTGTGCAGAGACATTTCCTATCTGAATCACAGGAGACTTTATCTACTTATGGTATGAAGCTAATATGTGGATATTATTTCTGGGTGGAATGTAAAATCCAGAAGACCACAAGCCAGAATGTTTATCTGTTAGTTATCTTCGAGTGAAATGACTCTTTCTCATATCTCTGTTTATGGTATTGTCAGTGACAGGAGCATTGCTATTTAGCTGAGCTTTCCAGGAAAGGTATATTGAAGTTTCTTAAGAGGAATAAAATATTTTTCAGATGAAATTTTAATCCTTTCCTGTTTTGCAGAGGTAGTAACAAAGCATTTCTCTGCATAATTTTGTTCTTAGCATTATTTATGAAAAAGCTAATCACTGTGATTGTGTTATGAGAGTTTCTGCATTGCTTCTGTATAAATTATCCCTCTAGGCTTTGTGCCTCCTGAGATGTCCTTCTCATTCAACAATATCAATGAGAAAGCACTCTACTAACTGTAGGAATCATCATGAGCTTTTGTTTCATGTGAAAAGTTGCATGATTTCATGGTAATACCAGATTCACAGTATGATGTGTTTTACAGGTCTATGCTTCTATAATACTATTTTCAATAGCTTGTGAACATGATATGTTTGATGAGAGAGTCATGGTTAAAAGGATTATATGAGGATTAGGAGAGGGGGTGCAAATAGTGAGTGACTGGACAGTGGTCAAAGAGTGTTTTGCAAATACTCATAATGCCAAATAATGTATTAAAAACCATGGATTGCTTAGAAAAATGCTTGGAGGCAATGTTACTCAGGAAGAAGAACACGAACATAAAGCTTGGGAAGCACAGGCTACATTCTTGTACTATTGACTTATTTATGACCATGGGTGTCGTAGTTCAGCCCCGATCCGGACCAGACTACGCAGTCTCTCTCTCACTCCCCCCACCCTCCGAGAGAATAGGGAGAGATAATTTAAGAAAAATGACTCGAGGTTTGAGATAAGGACAGGGAGAAATCCTTACCGTCATGGGCAAAACCAGACTCGACTTGGGGAAAACTAATCATTTATTACTACAACTAACAGGATAATGAGAGAGAGAAACAAGACAACCTCCTCCACCCCTCCCACTTCCCAAGCTTAACATTATCTACCTTCCCCCCCGAGCGGCACAGGGGGGAAGAGGGAATGGGGGTCGCAGTCAGTCCATTATGCGTTGTTTTACGCCGCTGCTTCACAGTTGGGGGAAGAACTCCTCACATCCCTCCCCTGCTCTGTTGTGGGTTCCCACCCATACGCCACAGTCCTTCATTAAACTGCTCCGGCGTAGGTCATCTCTTCCACGGAGTACAGTCTCTCCAGAACGGCTGTCCCAGCGGGCCCTCCACGGGCCACAGCCACATTCAGGCATCCACCTCCCCCGGTGCGGGGTCCTTCTCGGGCTCCAAGCTCCAAGTGGATCTCTGCTCCTCTGTGGACCTCCATGGGCTGCAAGGGGACAACCTGCTCCACCATGGTCATCACCACAGGCTGCAGGGGAATCTTGGCCAGGAGCCGCATTACTCCTACCCCTCCTTCTTCACTGACCTTGGTGACTGCAGCTGTTTCTCTCACAAGAAAAGTTCATTCTTCACAACAGGCTGGCAGAAGCCTCTCAGGATCTCTTCACATTATTCATCCCATCTCATCTCCTCTCCACTCCTTGCAGCCAGACTAGGCTGAGTTGGGCCCAGTCGGCTGCCTGGCGAGAGGCCAGAGGGTGAGGCCTGCATGGCCCCGGAGGCCTGCGCCTCCCCCTCTGGGCCTCTGCCCTTGCTCAGCTTCGTCACAGCTTCTCTTCTCCCTTTTTTTCCCCTGTTTTCCCCTTCTTAAATACGTTATCGCAGAGGCGCTATCACGGGACATTCTGCTCCCAATCGGCTTGGCCTTGGCCAGCAGTGGGTCTGCCCTAGGCCCGGTTGAGTCCACTGAACAAAGGGGAGCGACTTCTAGCAGTTTCCTACAGAAGCTGCCACCTTAGGCCCCCCTCACTAAATAAAACCACAACAATGGGATATTAACACACCCTGTCCATACCTCAGTTTCTCCGTGTTACATAGGGGTAATGGTACTTACATTCTTTTGTAAAGCACTTCAAGATCTTTGCATGATGTGATAAGTATTACTGTTAGTTTTACTATTACACATAATCAAAAAACAAAGAAGTCTTTTAAAGAATTCAGTTAGACATTTTAAAAAGCTCGTGTTACCTAACGTATTATAGGAGTTATATAGCAAGTAGCTTCCCACTCTATTTTATACATATTAAATTTTGTTTCCAACACTTCATTGTGTGTGCCACCAACAAGTAGGAAGCATAATACACTATACTTGAGCAACTGCCAAAATTTGATTGTATTTATTAATTCCATTCTAACTATATTTGCTTTGAGTCCCACTTCTTTGAGTGGGACATACAAATTGTTGCTATTCAGACATTGTTATGGGCAGATATTTTCCAGTGGAACATGAGAAGAATAAGTCCCAATGATCTAGACATTCATTTTATAGCTTAACTGAAATAAAAGGTATCAACTCCATGAAAATCTTCCTGTGCTTAAATATTATCTGGAGTGGCAGAAAGATGTGCATGAATTTGCAGACAAATAAAATTTAGAGATCTCATATATTATACAGCTAACATGAAATGCAACTCTCCATTCAGGAGGAAGAGCTGAATATTTCTTCTTTAAGCACCTGAGAATGATCAGAGAAGACAATATCCACAAATAGGAGGTTTCAGTCTGAGGAACTGGGCATTGTTTTGTTTACTCTTTATCCAAGAGTATAAACTGTCTAGAAAATTGCCACCCTAAAAAGAGGGGAACTTGACCAGAACTGATGTGAGGTTTCTCTTCATTGTTCCCCACCAAGATTATTGTCAACATTGCTAGTGGTGGCAGTGTTATTACTTGGACAAAGGTGTTAACAACTTTGGTAATTGAAAAGTTGTCCAGTTTTTCAGCTATGTTCATGACTTGATCATTCTGCATTTCTGCCAAGGTACCTATTTGAAGTGCTGCAGTGTTTATAGTGGGTTTTCACAACAAACTTTTTTTTTGATTCTTAGGCATCAGCAATCTTTTCAGAAGACACTTAAGGATTTTAAATCCCCATTCCTTAGATTTTATTCTCTTTTAGAGAGGGATTCAAGTTCTTTCATGTCTAACTAATTCTTTAACAAAATGAATGATGATTAGGCGTTTGGGGAAAATATTTTGCAGGAAAGGAGATCAGTGGTCCTGTCTGATGTGCCACTGAACTTCTAAGATGATTTCAACTTCTAGTGTTAGCACCACCATATCGGTTGCTGAGAAGAGCAAATCTATTCCCCCTGTCGCTTTTTCCCTCTGCATGACAAGCGCACGGAGATATCCAGTCCCCTAAATGCATGTATTGCAGCCTTCTTACAAGTGCTGCATGCCATCAAATTGGATACAGGCCTTCATCAGAGTCTCCTCTGTCTTCTTTGAGAAAGCTAGAGATGATTGCAAGCACAGCTCAGGAAATAAGCCTAGCAGAGCCTCAAGTTTTATGAATTCACAAAGCATCTTACAGAGGTAAATGAGACATTAGAATATAAATAGGAAGTACAGAGGCAGTTCTAAGCAAGTATTTCCAAGGTCTTTGTGCGCTCTAATAGCTTCAGCTATTTGACATAAATGAATTTTACTCTAGATGCCGTGAACTCCATGGCTAGCAGTGGCAGTGTTGCTTCTTGGAACTTTTTTCCCCTTGTGATCTGAAAATAGTGAATAACACAGATTATATACTTTTCCTGCTCATCACTATAAATATTTATGAATTGACTGTATCATAATTAGCAAATTATATAAAGTATACAAAGTATTAGAAATATATTATGAGATGGTTTAAAAAATATAAATGAGAATCTATCTTTTCTCTTTCACAGTGCCACAAGCAAACAGGAAAATATTTAGAACTAGCATAGGGATTTTATGAAGACTATGTAGCAAAAAGGTAAATGAGGAATTAATATGCATTGAGATCTTTCATTACTGACCTTGACAATGTGATTAAGCTGTCTGCCTTGAATGAACCTTTGTATATTCATTTATTCCAGAGTCCAACCTCAAATTCTATAGCAATAAGTGAAGAGGTTTCAATAAAACAAAAGGTGGCTGGGGGAGATTTTATTTTTAGAACCTGAAATGGTAATTTTATTCTATCTGTTATCTCTTATCAATTTTCATGTATTTATACCTCCTAGATCATATTACAAAGCAAATAGAATGGATGGTAGCAAAAATTATATTTCCAGTTCAGCTGAAAGGAGCACCTTACAACAAATCATACAAAATCTTCTGAATTTTCCAATCTCAAGAAATGAGACACAAATCAGAGAAATCTTTCAAACCTAGGGAGGTTTCTGTTACCTTTGTGTCAGTAGGTTTCATACTTCTTAGTGTTTGAACCTCACGAGGCATATGAGGATATTGTTACATCCAAGTTGCACAATTTCTCTGTTTAGCTTTACTTGGATAAAGAACTATTTTTACCCCCAGAGCAAGTAATCTTCTGTGCTGATGTAATAGCAAATGTGGAAGGTAATGTATGCTTATGTCTTTTTCCTTTTGGTGGAACAAACTCAGGAAATAAATTCTATAGCTAAAATGTAATAGTTAAAACATTTTAACTTTAAATTTACTTGTACTAAACTGAAAGTGGATGACCATATGGGAGAAGACTGTAAACCTTACTGTTCTGTGGAAATTTTGCTGCTTGGAGCTTCATAGTAAAAAATAACGGTTCAAGACAAACTGAATAAAATATTTTTCAGTGGCTTTTTTTCCAAAATTCCTGCTTACATTCTCATATCTCAGCAGCTCCTCCATAATTTTTGTTTCTGTCCCTCAGTTTAATTAATATTCCCAAATCTGTTGTAGGGGGTTTTGTTTTGTTTTGTTTTGTTTTTTTTTTAATTCTGAATGCAGTCATCCTTCTCTGATTTACTTGATTCAGGTTCAGTGAATCCAGCTTTATCATGTTATTTCTCTTTTTATGTTCACCCGATTTCTGTTCTACCCAACTCAATTTTCCTCTGTGACATACTCAGCACAATGCTGAGGTCTTTGAAATATAGTAATTCTCAGCTTACTTCTCTAGAAAAGCTGTCTCTTTCACAGGTGACCCAAAATGAACTGTAATTTGTGCCGGAGTCTGGGGCTTATAATTCGAAAAGAAAATTCTACCTAGCAATATTTTGCTGGATATGAACTTTTAAATGTGAGATCTCTCATGTAAAAGGGCCTCATTTGAAATGGAAGGATTTGTCAGTGAAGTAGGTTCTGGCTTGATGCACTGTTTTTGAACTGGCTGAAGCAATTCTAATTATAAGCTACGATCTAGAGCTGTTACTATTTGCCAGATATTTCAACCTTGATGAGCAAGACCCTTTAGGCTCACTTGGAAAAGCTTACAAACAAGGAAATTCAGTGCTATTCACCCGCTGGGCTTGGGACAAAAAGCAAGTATGAAAGCTGCCAATATTTCTATATTTGCTTGTTTCATCTGAGTGGGACCAGTGCAATGACACAGAAAAAGACTCTCTGAGCCCAGAGCGAAAATAACACACTTGAAGTGCTTAATGGGTTTCTTCTAAGAGATTTCTCCAGCAGCTTTAATAGAGCTGGGTGAACTGCTTGGGTGAAAAAAAACTTTAGCTGATGAATTTCAGCCTTTTTTTTTTTTTCGTTATCTTGATTGTTCACTGAGGGATTTTTTTTTTTTTTTTCTGATTTGTAATTATTCACAAACTAGAGCTTGAATGGTGCATGCTCTGTATATTTCTGATTCATTACTTCCACTCTGAGGCCATCCACTTTTACTGCATGGTGGTGGCTGAGTAAAGCTAACGGGTACCCATGCCCAAGGTGGGGCGAAGGGGAAGAACACAGCGCTATCTCATAAGAGAAAGTTTTAAAGATTTTGAGCACTTGGTCCTGTTTGGAGTCAGGTCGACAACATAGGAAACACTTTACAACTTACATGTTTTAGAATACATAAGTAAAACCTTGGAAAGCACTGTAGCATTTTAGTAAGATACCACATTTTAAATAAATGCTCCTCCATAATCAGTGCAAACTTACAGACACAAATGACCTAACGCCAGATCTTTGTCTAACTTATTTTGCCTTTGTGCAAAGGCTATGAGAACGGTAGTCCCCTGACCCCAGCAACGAAGAGTATAGTTACACTACCATAAATGCATTTCATCATAGTTAAGTGCATCTCACTGTAATCCAGAGCCTAATGAAGGCAATGAAATCCTGCTTGCTGTTTGGGATCAGGTGCTTAGTGTTAGTATTTTGGCTCTAGACTTGAGGAACTGTCAGTTGAAGTAGCTTTCACAGAATCACAGAATATTTGAGATTGGAAGGGATTCAAAATCAGCTTTCATGGAAAGAGACTAGCTAAGATCTTGGTTTAGTACCAATGACTGGAATGGGTGCGTTAGCTCAATTTTCTCCTGGAACAGAAAACATGAATTGTAGTTCTAGCTACTCTTGTAGGGGTGGAGGGGAGCGGAAGAGGGTGCAGGCTTGACTTCAATGTGAATTTTACCTGTCCTTTTTACTCAATGACAGTCCTTTTGTAGTTTTTATAGAAATACAGAGTCAGTGAAACAGTCTCTGAAAGTAAGGCAAAATGTAATGTTCAAAGGTTAAATTGTTTGTCTTTGCACGAATATCAACCTCTCCACCCCCAAATGCATATTAGACTGAAATTGTGGGAGGTTCTTTTATTCTGACAGCCTTATAACTGAGATATATTTTCACCTGTCATATAAATCAATAAAATATACAGTACTTAATACTTAAATGTTTCACTATTAGAATAATTTTCTGATCCCTCTGGATTAACACATTGTAAAATAGAACACTCAATTTTGTATGAATAAATTAAGTGTTTTGCAACTTGCAGTAATGAGATAGTTGGTTCACATAACTTTATAACCTGGTTACACTATACAGCAATGCAGATGTCCAGTTTGGAGGTTTGCCTTCTTAATGAAATAAAGCTCCTTTTTACTCCACTGACTGCTCTATTTAAGTAAGGCCAACAAATCTCATTAGTGTTTCTACATTATCTTTTTTCCACCTCTTCTAATTAATGCATTTTCCATCAGACTTTCTTTTTCTTTTTGTTATGAATTCTTCTGTTTCCATAAATTTTATAGAGAAGGTAGCACAGGTTGTAGGATAGCTACATTAATTGCTTTACTTCCCGAAAAGTTGCACAAAAATGCTTCTTCTTTACAGGAGATAGTGACAGGTCTAAGCATATCTTTCACGGAGTAGCAAAGGAAAGGTTGTAAAACCTAGTAGCAAAGATTTGGCAAACTATTTATTAACAATTTATGAAAATGCTTCTTGAAACTAATCTGAAGCATAGAGATTAGGAGACTGTAGGAATGTGAGTAGGGAACATTTAATTAAGTTCCCCAAAGTAAAATGTATTTGTAGACGAAGGATTCTGCTTCCGCTCACTTCTGAAGGAGCCAGAGTTGCCCATGACACCCTCACAGGCCATCCCAGTGGAAGCAGCTGGAGTGAGGGCTGACCTCTGCTACTAACAAAGCAGCAGAGATGTGCAAATAGGGGCTTCAGTATACACTAACAAGATGTAAACAGCTCACTTTAAGAAAGAGTAATTTTAAATCTCTACTGTAAAAAATGCTTGGCCAGTCACAGTGACCCAGGAGCATCAGGCCTTTAGTTTCATCTCTTTTGATTGGATAACTTATATACATCACAGACATCTTTGAGTTATCAATTTGTAGCTGTCTTTACATTTGTCATGTTGACATACTGCTCTGTCTTATGCTGGACAAGATCTAGTCAAAAGCGGAGAAGAAGAATACTGGCTAACAATTATACAGTTGGATCTGGGTTATATATGTAAGCAATTTTTTTTTGTAGCTTCTTTCTGCTCTCCTCTACTGGCTGCCCAATGTCAAAACAGGAGGTTCTCTTTTCTTTTGCAGTAATCATCTCTGACATGCTGTTGGCAACATTATCCTCCAGGTTCTTTCTGTTGTCTTCTAGAAGACATTTTCCCCATGGGGGAGGAAAAAAAGCATTCTGTCTTTAAAGAAGGAATTAAAAAAGCAAAGCTAAAAGATACATCTTGGAATTCAGTGCCCTGCCTCTTGCACACCTGTTAAAAGTAAAGTTTTATTTTAGCAGTGCACAGAGGAATGTTTAAAAAGGTTATGGATGCTTAGCCTATTATTTCCTTTAACATAGTGTTAGTAAGATTAATCCAGGGTTTCTAACAGTGCTATAAAGAGGAAAAAATGGGTACACCATTGCTCAGAGTGTTCAAAAGAATATAATACATGGTCCTTATGATTATGTTGTCTGAAGCAATCCAACATTGGTAGGGAGTGGACTGAATAAACTGAAAGGGTCATAGAGTGGAGACATAGGGCAGAGCATCTACAAACACCTTTTTTTTTTTAACAGACTTGGGAATCAGAATGCATGCCAGTACAAAGAAGAGACCAGTCATCCCTTCTAATGTCTTTTTACATTTTAATTCAAAAGAATGAAAAAAAATGCAATGTACACAAGTTTTTTTTTTTATCATAGATTAAATGATTACAGTCTAACTTAGAAATCATGTCTTAATAATTCCCTAGCATTGTTAAATCTCATAGACCTTCACCTTTCAAAAAAGATGTAATTCTGATGGCAGAAAAATAATGAAACTGGTTTTTAATGGCTTCATCCTCTGTTTCCTGCATCTGTCAAGAGTAAGTACATTAGGTTTCCCTCAGGCAAGGCACTTTACCTGACAAAGTATTTACACAACATCTGTCAAGTTTGGTTAAAATTTGGTCAAACTAAGTTAAAAATCATACATAGTTAAGATAAACAGGCATTGATACAGGGGATAATCAGATCACCATTTTTTCTTAAGGAAACAAGATTAAAACTCTACAATTGCAAACTGCTTCCATTTGTGACTTAGAAGCTGGTTCCACAGAAGCTGAGAGAAATTTTATGGTTTTAGTATTGCTATAACCAAGGCCACATTCCTCTAAATTTTCTCCAAGCAAACCATGCCTACTAAAACCAGAAGTTTTTTCTATGTCAAGATCATAGGACCTGTCTCCAGAAGGCTAACACCCACGTTATACTTGTGTTCGATAGGTAGGATTTCAGTTTCCCTATTGCATTGTTGTGCTTTTCTGAACTTTCCATGAGCAGCAGAGCTAAGGTGGCTATGAATATTTATCTGCACTTTGTTTGTGTCTTTCTACTGTAACTGTATATGTATATTTACAAAACATGTTGACAATACAGTGAAGAATGACGTATTTGCAAAAAAAATCACTTAGTCACATTAAAAAAAATATTGTAGAGAGTTCTACTTATAGTGGATAAATGACTGCTTTTTAGCATTTATGATTAAATAAATATGCAGTATCTCAAACATATATATCTTAATGTTCTTATGTGCACACACTGTTATATCCAATAACAAATATTTTACTCCACCAAAAGAAACTGGAAACAACCTAGCTTGAAAGAAGTCAGATAGTCTTATTAAGGGTATAACTACAGTTACAGACAGTGTTCTCTTCAGAAGAAAACAGAAAAGAAAAAAAAACTCAGATTCAAATTGATATTAAGCTTTTCACCCTATGAATAAGATGTGGATGCTGAATGTTCATTGTGCTGTTAATCAGTAGAAGATGAGTCCAATCTCATCCGTGCAAAGAAAGTTTTTGTGGTGGAAAAGTCACTGTAGGATAGAAAGATTATTTAGAATGATGCCACCGTAATAGGGGCAAGTAGTTCAGTGTCATTTGCAGCCACTGCTACTTTTAATGCCTATGACATTCCAGTTTGAAAGTTCATAGAAAAACAACCCTTCTGTACCATGTTTTTGGAAATAAGACCACAAACTTTGAACAAGGAACAGGTGAAACGCAAATTTGCAGAGCATAGCTGAATGATTCTAAGTCAAGTAATAATTTGAAGTATTTGGGATCCTGCAGCCTGGTTCTTAAATACACATATGCATCCCTATCAGAAGTGGAGGAAATACTTGTTGGCTATTCCCACCCTCCTCTGAACCAACCCCATTAGCAGTTGGCAGATTCCAGAGAGGTACTACGAGAGAAGTGGACAAAAAGGACAAGAAGGCAGCGGACTTGCAGACCAGGAAGAAGGTTCTATGCCTAAGGTGAAGAAGGCACAGAGACATTTCAGTGAGAGGCAAAGGAGGCCAACATTGTTAGCAGAGCAGAGAGGATGAGGGATGATGACATAATAACCTCCTCAGCATATTGTGGGACATTACTCTCAGTGACTGGCGCTGTTCTCACTGTCTGTCAAAGTGCAACCATTGACTCTTACGACCAAACAGCTCCTCCTGGCTGGTTATGAAGAACTGGGAATAATGAAATGGTCACCGGGCACCTCATTTGCATCCACCGTACTGCCCTTCTTACAGCAATGCACTGGTCAGACATTGTTGCTGCCATATCACAGCTATTCTCATTTTCTTCTAAAAGAGGTGCAGATAAGTGTGTTTTACACATTTGTATTTTCCAAACTTGATGTGCTTTTATCTGTTTGTATGAGAAACCTGATTATAGCCACTTTGGTTTTCTGCAATTCTTTCTGAAGGCTGCAGGATAGAGAAAGAAGTAAAAGAAGTTATCAATACCGTTGTCTGCTGAAAAATCAGATATAGAATTCCAGCATGTTAGGATAACTTAGCCTAGGTTTTATATTTTATATATAGGAAACTCTGTGGGTTTTGTGTATTCCCTTAAACGTTTCACAAATGAGAAACATTTTTAAATAGCACATAGTAAAATTTAAGTCCACGGAATTTTTTTACTATTGCAGATTTCATTATGAAACATCTCAAGAGTTAATTTATTCCAATAATCATTACAATGATGAAAAAATTCCTTGCTTCAATAATTGATTTATGCTCCATTTAAATGTACGGAGTAGTTTCAATATCATTTCTTATTAGCTCTAATGACAAATTTTAAAATAGCAAGGCTCTGAAATAAAGATGAAAATTTGCCATACAAGTTATTACATTTAAATGGACTTAATATTTAATATTTAAAAAATCATTTGATGTAAATAGCCATCATGAATCACTGCAAATATGCTTAGATGTAATTAAACTTTTTCTGTACCCACATATAGTTGCTTCATAAAAAATTATTTTTTTTCTTCCTTTAATTTTTTTAGGATCTTCAATAATTTGAACTGAAAAAGCCACAGTTTTCTTCTGATATATCAGCATTTCTTATTCAGATTTTTGTTATTGTATTGTCAAGAAATTAGGTGCCATATCATACATACTTGATTGTGTTACATATATGATATTATTTTATACATAGTGCCAGTATTATCTATTGTTTGGAAGTTGTATGCATATTATACTATGTGTTCCATTATAAAAGGCAGACAAATAGAAAGTAAAGATGTCATTTGGCAGAAACCTGTGACGCTTCTAACATGTTTTAAAGTATAATGGCAGAAATACATGGCAGAAATTAAAAAAAAAAAAAACAACAAACAATGCTTTTGGTAGGTACTTTACTAGAGTAATTGTTGGACTACATTCCCAACAGTTACTCACCTATTTAAGCTTAAACACACACAAGGGTTTTTGAGTGACAAAAATTCTGTGACAGTACCCATCCAGTGACAGAGCTGGTCAGTTAGCTGTCTGGTGTTGGCAGTAGAACGTGTATTTTAGAGAAATTATGCATGTGCTTGTGTTAGTGATGCTGTAGCTTTACTTCCAGCTGTTTAAGAAAATTGTATTTGTTCCATGCAAATCCTTAACTGAGAGTGTGACATATTCTAGTCTGACACTTCATTTCTTTACTCTTTAGACTGTAATTTTTACATGAAGCACCTAAAAGTAATGCAAGTAACAGGGGAATAATTGGGAATGATACACCTGAAATTATTGCACTAAACCAGAAACAGGCTCCAGAGATTTTTCAGGAAGAAATTTGAATACCGCATTTGAATACATACACTATACAATATTTAACCACTTTTAGAAAGTAAATCTGCTTAATTATAAACAGAAATGGCTTCATTAAATGTTTTCTGTTTAAAAAACATAACAAGGAGAGGAAAAAAAGCAAATGGAAGTTATTCTAGAGTTCCACTGGGATCTGAAACCTGTTCTGCTCAATATAGATGATTTGGGGTGAATAATGTGTTGCCAATTTTCGTGATGATACTAGGTCATTAGCAGTTAATATTAGTGCTGACTGAAGAACTGCAAAGAAATTCCTAAGACCGAGTGACTGGATGATAAAATGGCAAATGAAATCCATTATCAGTAAATCTAAAATTATGTACACGGGGAAAAAAACAATTCTAGCTTCACAAATAGAATTGATGATCCCTGTCTGACCATTGCCACTCAAGAACAAGATCTCAAGGTTATAATACATAGTTATAACCCAAAGATTGCAATCATCTCTGTGGTCAGGATTCAAACCAAATATTAGGAATTATTAGAAAAAAAAAAGTATAACAAACCAGTGTAAATCCATCTTTGCATCTTTAACCTGTAGGCAGCTGTCATCCCTTCCACCTCATAGCAATGTGTAAGCCACAACTGAAAAGAAGTAAAGGAAAAATTGGGAGCATGATGAAGGGCATGGAACAGCTTCCCTATGCAGGATGTCTCAGTAGAATGGGACTCTTCAATAGGGAAGAAAGAAAATCTATAGACTCCTGTAGTAGCATGATACAGACTGAAGGAAAGTATTGATACAGAGCAGCATGAAAGGGGAGAACAGGAGTGACAGTACCATCTCACTGCCAGTATGAGAAAGAGGGGCACCAAGTAAACCTAGCAGGTGGCAGTTCAGGATAAAGAGAAGGGAACCGCTGCCCCACATGTACAGCAGTTGTGCTCCTTAGTATGGGCCACCGTGCAGGGAAGTTTATCCACGGTCAGGATGAAATTTGGCATGTCGTTCTTGCTTAGGAAGTCTCTGAGACACAAATAGTTGATAGCTGGAATAGTTTTCCAGGGAAATGTGCTTGTTCGTTAAGTATTCTCTTGTACTATTTCTTCGACATCCGTGTTAGGCCACTATCAGAAGCAGGACACTGGCTAGATGGGTGGACCTATGGTTTGACCCTATCTGACTGTTCTTAGCTACTACTGCTCATTTACAAACAGTATTAGAAACACTTTGATATGACCTCACATTTTTTTACATTTTGTGAGTAATTTTTTCTGTTATATAAGAGATAAGCATTTGATTCTATATTTATTTTAGATTTTTCTGTACAGAAAAATATTAGCAGTATTTTGCCTTGATCAAAAGTGAAAACAACAGGTTTTTTTTATTATTATTATTTCTTGTGCAATGGGTCTAGCTTCATCAATAATTTCAGCAGAAATTTATATTTGGTATCATTTACTTTAGAGAGATGTAATTGAACAGGAAAGATAGAGCTTCTTTGAAAAATATGACTGATCAGTAGAGATGTAGACCACTTGCTTTCTAAAGAATTGTTTTGGAAATTATGTGTGGCTACTTTTACTCAGCTACTGCCTGTCATGCTTATGCTTTTCTACAGTGACTTGCACTTGCCATAACAACAGAAGTTTAACAAACAGTATTTATGTGCTGCAGGCATAGAAGTGTACATAAACATAAGAGAAAGTAACAGAATGCAGGTTGCCAATCACATCATTCAGTTCTCCCCAAAGCTTCCAGATAGTTTTAGTTTGCTAAAAGTTTCTTTTGTAGTTTTCCGAATTTTGGACAATCTATATTTTCTTTGGGGGAAGTTAGTTGTTTTCCACATGGAAAACTCAACCAAAGAAAATATTTCTTCTCTTGAAAGTACATATGTAGCTTATACCTCTACTGCAAGTAACCATTTTTGGTGTCTGTTAATACACTACAGAGCTGTGCTGCTTTAAGAAAAAAAACACTTAAAAGCCAATTTTAACCATTTAATGTTCCTGATTCCAGGGCATTGAAGTAAGTGGATTCAAGAATGGGCTGGAGAATTACACATGAATACATCTGTCAAGCTAGCTAGTTATAAAATATTTGCACCCTTTTCATAAAGGTTGCATCGGCACAAGCTGCGTACATATTCTGCCTTGAGCATTTGCTTCTCAGAAACACAGAAAGAGGAGTTGGAGATGTGAGGGAGTTTAGCCATAAGAAATAAGCATTTAAAATTCCCTTTATGTAGATGAGAAGTATTTCTGGCCTGGCAGCTCTCTAACAAAAACTAACAAATGGAAGATAATCATGGGTGAAACACAAGAAAAAAAGTCAACCTAAGATAAAATGATACAAACTGACAAGAAGCACAGGGGAACAGTAATGTATACTGTAGAATGGCATATATTGAAGCACATACGATAAATTATGGAAAAACTTGAAATAATATGCCTATTGTAGGGGATTATTAAAAAAAAGTCACCTCAAAATATGGGCTAAATTTGTCCATGTCCCTTTATGCTTCAGTCTTTCAAAATACAGTATTGCATTTCTGTTTGATTTGTTTATGTTTGTCCATGATTTTCTCCAAAACTTTGCTATCATAATCATCTTAACATTTTGTCACATTTAAGCATTAAGTTGGAGTTAGCAGTAACTATTATTCCAAGGCAGGCACTCTAAATATACTTTCCTTTCAAACTCGACAGTCTTAAAGGTATGATATGCTGTATATCTAATTGAACAAACCAAAATCTTTTGTCACTTTCTAAGTTTCTGGTTTCTGATTAAAATTATAGTATGTTTGTCTAATTGCCTTAATAATAATCTTGACAATTACATTAATTTTTCAAAACACAGTCATCTGAGCTTTATGCAGAAGTCATATGGGATTCATGGTTTCTTATGGTTTTGGAGCAGAAGCAGCTAAATCTCTGATTTAACTCAATTTCACTTTTTTATTTTCGAAGGAAAGTGAAATGAAATACAGTGGAATGTTTGTGTTGAATCTGGGCACTGACAGAAGATTTAAACAATCTAGCATATGAACTTTGAGATCATCCTTATAAATAATAGAATGTTAAATTAAAGCAAGGGCTAAAAAATATGCTGATTTATAAATTAAGTTGATCATTTAAGGCTGACTATGACTGCACATAAAGAAGTTTAGCAGCATATGGTAAGGTAATCATTTTATGCCATATATTTTATTAAGATGGTGCAACAGTTAAAACATATTTCAAATGCAATATATATTTTTAGCATGATAAAATAATTTGAAAGATGTCAACTTGAATCACACAACAGTGATTATTTAGTAATGTAAGACAGAGTCACTTTGATTCTAATAAGAAAATGCCTGGCCTGAAGTCACACCTTCATATGCATCTAACGGTGCTCTCATTTTATCATATTTTAAAAATCCACACCTCATATTTTCTGTTTCCTTATATGGATGGTGCTAATGACACACATAGTAAACCTTCTATTAGCTTTGTACTTCAATAAGATTTGTTTAATTTCAGCTGTCAAACAATATGGAGGAAAAAAATACACTTTTTTGATAACCCCAGGATTTAAAATGCATTATCAGTATGACAGCAGTAAACGTTTTCCAAACAGTCTTATTCATGGGCTGTGTTCTTTCTTGGTGTATATACAAATCTGAGCAGCATGTGAAGTCCCTCATTTGTTTGCTATAAATTGTGCATGTTACTGATGTATGATTTATTATGTAAGAGTGGTTGAGTAACCCAGCACTGGTACCGTTGATACGCAATGTTTTACCTCCAGCTCCCTTACTCAGATCTGATGTGAGCTGGTGCTATCTGAGAGGCATTACCAGATGGTGACTGTTCAGTAACCAGTTCTGTACAAAACATATATGTTAGTCCATCTCCTAATGGACAAGTAATTTAAATACAATATATACAAGTGCGTAAAGCCAGCAATGAGTACCGACTTCTCATCCCTAACATGGATGACTTAAATTCTGCTATAAGGGCTGGGCAGTATAGGAGGCCACTGTTGCTGTTTCTACTCTGAGAATGGAAAAGCTGCTGTTTCCATTGAAACATCCATCGGGCACTTAATGGAGACTATTGAATTTTTTGGTTTTTTTTCGCATTTACATAAATTTACTTTGGTTTTCCTACAAATGAGAAATTTCTGTGAAAATTAGTCACTGAAGTGTCCCCATTCTCTCCCAATACCTTATGCACCTCTGCTCCCCATTTACAGAATGCATGGCCTTTTTCCACTTTGATTATCCTATGTTGATTGTTCTCTGTTTGACAGAGAACTTTGTGCAATCTCTGACTGCAATATGAATTCTAAACAAATATAGATTCTTTAGCATAGATATAACACACAAAATTAATATTTTAGTACTTTTTATTTGCCTTTTTAATATTCTCTTGTATTTCTTCATACGGTATTTATAAATCCTCACCACGAGAGTGCCTTAGAATCTGGTATTACACTAATATCATATAATAAAGGTAATCATACATTTTTTTTTAAAACTGGAAAAAATATTTCATATTAATATTTTACCAAAATTAGACAGTCTGACATTCATGCTTCGTATGGTTTTACCAGAGCAATGTGCTAATATTGGAAGATTTGAGATTTTTTTCTTAACAGTAATGTCTATCTGTCTTTGCCCTGCAAAGGCAGTCAATAGTGAGAAAACAAGATATTTTTTTCCAGCTGTATATACCTGCTTCAGAGGAGGCTACAAAGACATTTTGAAGGCATCCTCTGCTCCATTAGAGTAACTGAGTACTTGTAAAAACAGTTTTGAGGCTTTCCTTTTTTAACGTGAAGAAATTGTAGATACGTCTCAGTAGTTCTGCAGCTTTGTAAAGGATCGATATAGTTTCTGATGCAGGACTTGGCCCTAAAGGCAGCTCTCAAGTACAAATCCCCAACTGCACTATAGAGCTTTTTTGCATAAAAGACTGCACATTGTTACTCGTGGAGCGGCTACACTCACATCTGCTTTAAGCTACAGAAAAGCCCATCAGCAGCAAAGGTCCTACAGCAGCATTATGAGTTTTACAAAGTACTTTTGTACTTGGAATCTTTTGAACTTTTTGTAGTCATTTCATATTTAACTTAAGTATATATATAAATCCCACTGAATCAAGTTCGTTTTGAATAGAAATGGATTTAAATGTCAGTTTGATGTTTTCCTGAGGTGGTAGATATATGTTTCCAAACATTTTCAGAGCCTTGTTACTTTCAGCTGTTTCACCATTCAGTCTATCAGAAATGCTGACTCCTAGGGCTAGGCTAGGCAAATGCACAGTGCATTGGATGTAATTATTTGAAATTCCAGGCTGGGAGAGGCGGTAGCTGCTCTAGTGTGTCAACTGGAAGTGCCAAGACTGCTCTGCTGGGATGACTGCACTGTCACCACCAGGAATGGCGCGTTCCTCAGGCTCTTTGGCTTTGTGCCTGCTCAGCTGCATTCAAAAATCATACCTCCAGCCTTCACCATGTTTGAAGAAACTGCCTGTTTCTAATATTGCAGGCTTCTGATTGACTGCTACTGAAGAGAAACAAACAGGACAACTGTCACTTCAACCTGAATTCGAACTAATAATGTGTATTGTACAAAGACATTGCAGACATTGTGAGGTTATACCCCACACAATCTTCCTCTTGTTTTCATCTGCATTTTCTCTTTCTGACCAAAACACAAACTAGCCTTTTCAAGCTCATGCTTCCTGCAAAAATGTGGAAATATATATATATATATAATATTTTCCCTTGCACTTGAAAAATGTATTCTAAAGGTTGGTTTCATCATGTAGATTTAATAATTCTGGATACAAGAGCATGCTCGTGACAGGTCTGTATTTTCTTGGACATATTGCATTTGATTCTGAGAACAGTTTTCAGCTTTTTTAAACGGAATTTTGTGGGGTTTGAGCGTTTGTTTTTCATTATGTTAAACATAGAGCACCCATATGCTGCTTTCCTTTGGAATCTTTAAGAAAACATACAGTCATTTAAATCTGGGCTATTTTATCCCTGTAGTCATAAAATTCCTGTAAAGGAAGACTCCTGCCTTGTATGATATATTTTTCTCCCTCAGTTGTTGCAAATGTGTGTTGTAATTCCTTTTCTTTGTTACACTTTGTATGACAAAGTTGCTGCAGGTAAGTAAATGTGCATAGGATACGAAACAGGCTCTTAATTCCTATGATACGCTCTATAACTCAAAATCTTGACCAAGGTGCTCAAGCCATATCCCTGGTTCATGACCTTCAGGTTGGTAGAGCACAATAGGAAGTGTAATAGCTGGCTTCCATGGTGTAATCTTTATTGTAAGAATTATACATGAGATCCTACATGCTTCTACCACTTGCACATTTTCTTGTAGCTCATTGTACAATATGTCAGATGAAATGGATTTCATGATCTTTTGTATAATGCATATGTTCCAATAGTAATTTCAAACCTAATTTATTTCCTTAGAAATTCATTCATCTTTTGGGTGCCATTTTTAACCATCTTAATTTTCTATTATACAAGCACAGGGGGTAAATTCTTTGCTCACATGTACATGCCCCACTTCCATTGGATTTTGTACAAGATTTGCAGTATCTAAGGGGAAAATTTAGCTTAGGAGTATTTTTATTTTATCACTATCATACAAACCATTTTTCTGTTCAAAACCTAGTAGTTATTTGGCAGTTGTTTTTCATTTCGGTCTGGTTGCTATAACTAGAAATGCTTTTAAAGATATAATTTTTTTTTCCAGATAATGTACCTCTCTAAATGCCAAAGTTGACTTTGTGTCTTTCAAAATACGTGCATAAGTTATTGGGAGTTTTAGCATTAGTTGCATGTGTGTCACTGAAAACAGTTATTGCATTCTTCTATTTTTTTACTCTAGTGTTTGCTGGTGGATGATGGGTGTAGAGAGTGAGGATAAAGGAACCTGTCACGTTTTATTGGCTGCAAATTCCAAAGAGCTCCTAAAACCATGGGCACAGTTGTTCTTACACTTTTGCTTTTAATAGGAAGAATAAGAGAACAGGGGATTAAGGTAGCCAAAAGAGCTTTTAGAAAGTACATTTCGTTGGGAAGAGTGGCATCCTGGCAAGAACAAACATATTAAGCTGCAAGACATTGTTAAATAGAATACGTTTTTTTTTTGGCCAAGGGCAATGTAGAAAATGACAGTGCTGGAAATTCCTTTTTTCCCTTGGAAGAGAGGATTTTTTCAGAGAGCAATATAATTGGTAAGTTTAAATACCTCTTACATACAGCAGGATCAGTTTATCCACTTGTTCTGGAAACTACACAGTAATATTTCAGTCTCAGCCTTCTCTCTTATTAAGGAAGCATGGGCTGAGTATGTCTCTAAGGGTTAACAGTTATAGTGCAGTCGCCTTCCCTGCGACTGTGAAGTACTGTCTGTAATTCATATCTACAGTTTTATGCTCCACATTCTCCTCTATAATATTCTAGTTCTTTTACTTGTCAATATAGTATATGAAAGTCTGTCTAAGACATGGCATAATTACCTCTAGAAATTTGTTTGGGTAGTAAAGTGAAATTAAATAATTTGAAAAATAAATGAAATAATTAAAGAGATGGGTTCTTTAATTCTAAGGTGTAAGGCAACTAATACTTTGACTGCTGAAGAATAGTTTTCTGTATCTTTCTGGAAATTCCAATAGAGAAAAAAATGCCAGAAAGTTCTTAAAAAATAATTCCTAATTCAGGATTTTAGAAGAGTACGCAGATTAAAAAAAAGCCTCACAAAATAAAATAAGCACGAAAAATCTGGTATGAAATAATCTTTGCCCAGATGTCAAGTAGGAAAAATTATACAAAGTATGAAAATAAAAGTCCAAAACACACCTAAAGAGAAGTATAGTCTGTAACAAAGCATGAATGAAGCCTGCAAGCACCAGCTTATGAAAGCTTTGGCTCCCCACTCCACGGTGTCTCTTTCTCACAAATACACAAATAATTTACTTAATCTCAGACCTGAGATATTTTATACTTTAAAATATTGATTCACTTGAAGTCCATCTGAGTGCATGGTGACATTGCTCAGCAAGTGTTAGTACTGGTGCCTGAACCATAGATATCTATCAGGTTTACTGGTTGAAGTTGGCAAGTAATAAAAGCCAGCTGCAATACTTTATTTCTAGACTTTGCTAGTCAGTCTGGAGGAGATATCAACTGGGACAGCCCTACAAACTGCTATACCTGGTAGATACAAATGAGGGAACCAGTAGCTGATATATTCCATGACATCCATATGAGTAGATGGTCAGAAACGTGGGTGGAAGAGTTAGAAATACAGAAGCAGGTTTTTTCCCAGTCCAGTGCTTATGTGTGATGTGAATTTTAGTATTGCTGCCTTGATGGTACAATAATGGGCTAGACTTCTTTTGGTAAACTGTATTAGCATCTCTTCACATAGTTTCCTAGTAAAGAAATGAATGCAATTCAAGAAAGCTTAGAATTGTTTTTTCTTTTCCTTGTTTTAGCACTTGGGTATATCAGTGTTAATAATACCTAGAACCCTAGAAAACATAAGCAGTCTTGTATACATCATCATAATTTTTTTCAGCTTGTGAGCTGAATATGTTCTCGGCTATCCCTGTCCTTTAAATGTCTGAAGATATGAAGGAGTGTATGATAGTACTATTCATTTGTTCATATTTTTCACAGTTTAGGTAAATTGAAACTGTATCTTGACTCATAGCATAGCTAATCAGAGAGTGAACTGTGACAGGTTTTTTTTTTTCCAACCGGACATTTTGTGCATCTCTGCAGTCCTCTGTTTTGTATTAGCACAGTCTGAACAGATTATTTGGATGTATAACCACAGTTAACGGCTCCTCCCTTCAGTCTCTACTCTGTGACCACCATTCTGTATATTTGCAAGTGGATAACTCTGCTACAGGGATTCTTCTGAGGTTTGACAAGTAGGCAGCTAAATTCACCTGCTACAGACGTCCTGCTGACGTGAATTTCTCTTTGTCTCTAAGAGTTATCAATGTCTCTTGAATCTTTGTAGCTTTTGCACTCAGAGGATATAGGAAAGCATCTTGTTCAGTTTGCCTGAATTCTGCTCACACATGCACATTTATAAGAAGTGAAAAAGGAAGGACAACTTCCATTATATATACATGAAGTGTTTCGGTTTGCCAATATGTTTTGGAATATTTCCCAAACTGGAAATCGCAGTATTCACCATGATCCTTAAATAAAATAAGGAATTATTTTGACAATTTCACTGCTGCCTAGTATAAGTGCCTGTCATTGGTGTTACTATTACAGATCACAGATTAAGCTGTTCTCTGCATATACCTAAATAAGAACTAAAAAAGATGGAAAATGAAAATTGTTATGTCCCTTTATAGAAATACATGATACCCAAGGGGAAAAAAAAAAGCAACGCACCCCCCTGCCTCCCCCACCCACCCCAAGCACCGATCCACATATTTAAAACTCCGAATCCTATTTAGGCAGATAATTAAAAGAAAATAGCAAGATGTAATCTTAAACATTGCATCTCTGGAGCTATGTTTTTGAAAATGATCAGTGTAATTCAGTGATTCATATATACTGTTACCTGTATTGATAAGGTGAAACTGTTAGAATGTCATGTTATAGACAATGAATGGGTCCTTGTCAAATTCCAATGAAGCTGCTGGCTGTGTCTGCCCATGTATAAAATACTGCTCCTGTCAAAGCCATGTCACTGGATTATGTTCAATTTTTGTTTTACTTTTCAGTGCATCTGCATGGCGTAATTGGGCAGCACTCTTTTGCTGTGCCTCACATTCCTCTTCCTGATGGCAAGGGTTCATCACCAGCTGCTGCGCAGCCACAATTGTTTTCCTCTCAGCGCTGTTTACTTCTGATTCTTCCTGAATGTGGTACATTTTGGTTTATGTTGTGTCACTGTTGTTATACTTACATAATGTACTTAAGTATTGTTTAGATTGACACAGTGTTAGTGCTAAAATTGAAAATAAAATGTCATTATTTGCAAGAACAGCTGTTTTCATGCACATCATTTTCTGAGCTTCAGTTTATTAATCAGAGTAAGCGGGAATTTTGTATAAATGGTAGTATTTTTTCTTGAAGTACTCTATGGACTTTAAATTTCCATCATAACAGAATTGAATAGTATAATGTAGCAGAAATGTTTCATGTGATTAAAACCTGTTTATTCTGGGTTTGTAATTGATTTAATTGTAACATCTAGAGGGCTGCAATTTTGAAAAGTTTCAGCCTTGATTGCCTATTATTCACATGACAACACTGAAATAAAATGACACTATAGTAAATGAAAACATAACAAATAACCCTGGTGGTTCAATAACATTTTGAAAGAAAATCAGTAGATGTTCTGCAGAAATCACCTACAGGAACAGCAGAAAGAAAAGCCCATTTTTAAAATCAGTTTCTGTAAAAACCTGATAAAAATTGACTATTGCAGAAACTATCATAATGTTACTCATCCAGTAAAGCTGTTTTGATTGTTTTCTATGGTATTAAATAATACCTGTTTGTGAAGTGCAATCAAACATTACGAAAAAAGACTCATTAACTATGCTGAAACAAAAAGGCTGCATACCCCTAGCTCTCCCTCCAACCTTTGCAGGCCTCCATGTAAAAGTCAAATGTAAAATTCATCAAACTCACTGGGAATCTAGCAGTGCTTAGGTTCTGAACCTGCACAAATTTTTTCTGGTCCTTGATCCCACACAAAGCCTGGGTGGTTTTAATTGGCTTTGCACAATATCAAGAAGCTCTTCTTATGAACTGAGTTTCTAGAATAGGAAAGCCCTAGATACAGTATGTTTCAACATTGCCTCATTACTTGGATCATGCACAGTGTGCCCCCATTAATTCCTGTTAAGAGAAAAACAAAAAACAAGGTTCACATTATTAACAATACAAGTGATGATTATTTACCAGCCTTGTTCCTCTAAGAAGAAAAAAATAATTTTAGGTGTTTCACATATTACTATGAATATTAGTGTCATTTTTTAAGTTACCAGACTGACATATCTTGCCAGTATTTTTCTCTTCCTTGGAGGGCACTGATCTATACTCTACATTTTGTGATTACATAATAGCAAAAAATTATAATGGCTCATCTGTTAGTGCTATGTATTATTACATACATTTCTGTTTATACATGAAGGATCTAAATTTAAATTCTGGAATTCAGTCTTTCAAATTTAAGCCTTCAGGGGATATCCATTCCTTCCTCTTTCATTTCACTGCTGTAATTGTAATAATTTTTTTTGTGTGTAATTGGGTTTTATGTAATGGTGCTCTAATATATATAAAGCTCAGTAAACCTCATTGGCAGATTATGCTGGGATAGACATTGAACTTGCACAGTTATTGATTTTACAGAGTTCCTTGGTGCTTTATCTCTAGTTGTTAAGATCACATAAAAGCTTTACATACTTAGCTGCTACTAATATTTTCTTTATTTTTTTTCTCCCAATGTTATTGACTTACAAATAATCCTGATTTTCACCAGTAGTTAGAATCTGGTTGACATTTTTCAGAGTTGTTTGGATGACTATGACTGGATCTTTGAGAATGCGTGGGTTTCTTGAAAATTACCACATGTAGTCAACCTAATCTTCAAAGTGAAAATAATCTTGCAAACTGCATCTAATAGACATTAGGAGGTGGTGTGTTCGATTTTTTTTTTTTTTCACCTAATTCAGTTAAATATTTACAAGAAAAAAAAATTAAAAGTCTTCACAGATGACACTGGATTAAACATTTGCTGTCGCTTCATCGGTGTTAAATGATTTGTGTATCTGTTTCTTTGAGCAGGTTTCATTCTTTTACTCTTTGGAACAAGCACTTAAAAATTCAGAGCAACATCGTTCTTTCATTAAGAGGTATTTCATCATCTTTAACGGCAAAAATGAGCCATTTGATTTCCATATCACCCAAGAAGGAGGCAAAATGTATCTCTAGACTTCCTCTGTACATAACCAATATAAATTTTAAAAACTCAGTATTTATTTTTTAATGTTTACTGATGTATTTTAAAGTATTCAGGAGTTAAAAAGAAAAGCAGAAACTATGAAGGAAATAGAATCATAGAATCATAGAATAGTTTGGGTTGGAAGGGACCGTTAAAGGCCATCTAGTCCAACCCCCCTGCTAGAAGCAGGGACATCTTCCACTAGATCAGGTTGCTCAGAGCCCCATCCAACCTGGCCTGGAATGTCTCCAGGGTTGATGGGGCATCAACCACCTCTCTGGGCAACCTGGTCCAGTGTTTCACCACCATCAGGGTAAAAAATTTCTTCCTTATGCCTAGTCTAAATCTACCTTCTTTTAGTCTAAAACCTTTTCCCCTTTTCCTATCGTAACAGACCCTGCTAAAAAGTTTGTCTCCATAACTGGGGGAAAATTGAGCTTATAACTCTTGTGCTTTATTTCTGTACTGATTGTTCTGAAAAAGAGTTGTTGCTGGAATAGTAATACTACCAAGGAAAGGGTACTTGGTCAAAAAAATGGGAACACAAAAATGTTCATTGAAATCAAAGTGGCACATTGCTACATGTACTCTGTGGTCTCGAATCACAAATGAGAAAAAATATAAGAGTGCATAAAATTTAAGAAATTCCTTTAAAAATGTGATCTGTAGTACCATAAATCATGTATGACTAATTTTGAACTCATCTTATTTTGCTTTTGGGAGCTTCCGAATCATTTAAAACATAGTATCCTATTATGTCACTATGCATTCAGCTGCGCATTGCCAAGAACATAAAACATATTTACTTTAGCATTCCTGGATAAAGGTTAAGTAGAGTAGATCTTATGAAGCTTTGAACACTTGAAATGGTTCAAAATAAAGGGATCAATTGTTCTGTAGTATCAGTGAACAAGAGATAGTCTAACCAAATACGATCCTATCCTATGGACATAAATATTCCTTTGCACACTGTACGGAAAACTTACTACAGATGACCTGTTATAAGTTTCTGATTATCATCTTCCTCTTTTATTTTTTATTTTTTGTACTTTAGACTAAGATCACCCGCTCATTTTGGCTGTTTATTAATTTCTGTCATGAAGGGTTCATGTCATAAAGAAGAAAATATCCCCTTCTCCTGTAGAGGAATGATGGGCCACAAGAGTGCTTTGTTTTACAAAAAGTACCTGACACATCATTTTGGTAACCTCACTTGAAGGCGTCCTTCTCAGCTGGTCATTGCCTTCAACAGAATCCAACGATGAAGTTGGTATCTGAGATGCTGCTCAAAGCAGAGAAAGTATAAGGAATTGGCATAGGAGATGCTTCTTCTGCAAGATCTGTGGCCTTTCTTGGCAGCACCAAGCCTGAGCAAAACCTGCATAGCAGTTTTTACTGCTTAAGCTGTCTCTTGAAGAGACTTTAGTCTCTGTGTAAAGTTTTCTATGCCTTCTGGCTGTGACAGTTAATTTTGAATCCTTCAAATGTGACTGAAACATTTTTTTTCTTGTTAGAAACAAAAGATTTGTGGCAGAAACAGAAGACAATCAAAATGGCCTAGAAGAATGAGTATCCTTTTGCTTCACAAAGGAAAAGCACACCACACTGTGCTTACCCCTGCGCACAAAGGGAAAGTGAATTATTGCACTGAGAATGGAGTAAGCTATCCCATTACAGATATGGGCTAGTGTAGCCTTCGGGGTGTCATTTAAATTCTTCTAGGAAGTTCTACAAAAATCTAAACAGGTGGTAACAGGTCTTACTAAATAACATTTAGAGAGTCTTGTATAGCAATAATATATTGTTAAGCAGGCCTTGCAGGTCTAAAAGCCTACTTCCTAGCCTGTCTGAAGGAATAGAAAGTGAACTGCTGCTCTTTAGAAAAGGGGATGAAGGTAGTTGTTTTCTGGGAGGCTATTTCAAGAGAGCACAGTTGCTCTTTCTTCCTTGCTCGTTCACAACATGACAGGCTTTATACCCTATCAAGAGTCACTGTTTTTTTAAGTGACACTAGGAGCAAATCCTCTAGAGGGTGTTTTAAAGAAAACATCTTGAGATCTTCCTGGATCATGGAGGAGAAGACACGGGCTAGAGGAAATATAGAGCTGTTAATGGATGTGACCTTTTATTTAAGATATGTCATAGTAGGGAGAAATCTTTTAGGACTCTGCTGCCTGAAGAAGCATGGAGCCGAAATATACCCTTTTGTATTCTCTGTACATTGCATCAAAGAAATATCTGAATCAATCTCCAATTTCTTTTTTTCCAAAGTAACTGGCAAGAAATTTTGGCTGAGATTAAAAGGAGTAACAATGAAGGAGTTATTTGATCATTTAAAATTGGCGTAAATACCATTCAGATGTCATTTTGCCAGAAAGTTTTCTTGTGTAATTAGAAATGCAGTACAACTGAAAAAGGAGACAGTAACTGCTTGTAATCAGTGAAATGAGGTGAACATTTGCATCTTTATCAGTGCTTTTGTGTTGTTGTAAGAGTATGGGACGACACTGGCACTGCTAATACTGAAATTTAGACTTGCAGGATTTCTTTACTATGGTTTATCCTCCACCTACACACTGAAGTTCACTGAAGACACTTGCTAGTAAATTCATTATTCTACCTAAAAGATAAATTTCATACATTGTTAATGAGATGGCCCTTAGGAAAGATGGGGAACCTGAGCCTTGATGACATACAATAAAATGCATTTCTGCAAGATCTGCCAAAGCTTGAGAAAATAGGAAACAGGACTAAATTCAGCATTATTAGACACTATTTTGAAATAGTTGCATTTTGGACATGAGATAGCTTATTTGACTTGCTAGAAGTTATCCACTACCTATTGCATCAGAAAGTAGACGGCATCTTCAAAATTGTCTTTTTCCCCCTTTCCAAGTGACAAGGATTTATGGTGACAGGATAGTTCAGTGATTTGTACATAAAAGATTTGATTCACTGTCTTCTTTATAGAGGTGCTCTCTTCTTTCTCTGGAAAGCTGGTATGTAATATTTCTCCCTTTCAAGTGAAATAAGAACTTTCTGTATTGTGGAATGTGATGGCAATAGTTGCTATAAATACATACGCACATACCCATTAGAGATGCTATACTCAGAGCAACTAACATTTCCTGATTTTTCAGAGTAAGATTCTCAAGCTAGAGACTGAGTGAACTGAACATTTCAGTGTATAAACACTGAACGGAACTGGGAGAAATTCTAGGGTCATTGATTAGGGACAAAATAGGAGAATACTTGGACAGGTGCAGACTGGTCAAAGACAACCAAGACATTTATAAAGGGGAAGCCATGCTTGTCAAATGCTATTAACTTGTTTGAGAAGGTGACAATGAGAGTTGACAGGGGTGAAGCAACAAACATAATCTGCTTGGACATCAAGATGGCTTTTGATACTGGTACACTGAAGACCAAATACAGGGTTAGTAAGCATCTGATGATAAAGTGACTGATAGAATGTCTCTAAAATCTCTTAGACTCAATACTGTTGACATACCACAGCAAAACATGTAAGGAGATGCACAAAAGTGAAGGATAGAAATTAATTTGGTAGGGATTTTTCACAATAAAAAAAAAGAGAATGAATGAATCAGAAAGTTTGTGAAGGAGGGAGACAGAAAAGCAGAGGGGTGGGAGAGGAGAACTGAGGTGTTCATCTATTTTGAAAGATAAAAGGCTATGAAGATTAGTTTATGGAAGATCACAGTAGAAGAGATGAGCAGAGACACCTGACATATCCCTCTATATCTGCCCTTAACTTTGGTACAGACATGGTTGCTGGAGGGAACACGTGATTTTAGGTACATGCTGGATGTCTGCTGAGAACAAGGCTTGTAAGACCTTCTTGTTGAAAAGGACAAAATTGAGGGTATATTTCTACCTACATTAGACATAATTAGTAAATATTAGCAAACCTGTGCTCCATACCTTTTTGTTGTTCTTTTAAATGGAGAATAGAAATAGAAGCATAAAGGATTCTTGACTTCAGCTTTCTGTACAGGCATTTCTCTAGATGTGTTCACATTCTGCTTTGCACAGCAGTGTTTGCCTTTCATCACTTTCCATTTGCTAAGGGAAGTAGCTAGAGTATCTAACAAACAGGTACCAACTATAATAAGTGTCAGATGCAAAAAAAAAATAGTGAAGTTGCTTTTCAGACAAAATTTGTAGTTGGAGTGGATAACTGTTTAAAAAACTGAGGTAATAATGAAACAATATACATTATGAGATCTTTCCACTCAATCATATAGTCTTAATTTCCAGAATGCTGCCTGAAGTTAGAATATGCCTTTTAGTTTTTAGATAATTGATGCATTACAGGCATAGACAAAAATATTCCATTGTGAATAGTGGAAGTGTAGATTACTGATGTGGAGCAGTCATGGACAAAACCAAAGACACTGAATGAGCACATCTAAATCTTAACTGAGAAGTTATTTCTGTCTTTTTTTTTTTTTTGGAATTTTGGAATGCTTTTAAAATTTTTTGACAAAATTTGTTTCATGTCCTGTTTTAAAATTTAAAAATGTGAAAAAAAGGATTTGCAACAATTAAAATTAATTCATGAATGTTATTGTTTTTATATTTAAAACCTTATGTTCTAGCTTCACAATGAGGGTCTAATTGTTATCATTTAATTCGGTAAACAGATACAGAAAATACTGATCAGAAAGCTGGTTATAAGTAAGAAACGGAAATAGTCCTTTGCAACTGAAGAAACAGTACAACAGGTACAGTTCCTGTTTTGAACAGAAATGTAATTATTCAAGAATACAGAAACAATGTGAAGCTCAGATGCACGTGGTGTATCAACTCTTCAAGAGAGGGCTGAGCTAATGTTTGACTACTTACTGAGATGCGTAATTTGGACATCTTATAGATCTAAGCAGTTCGGCAACTGCTCCCCATCTTGACTGAAAGCCTTATTTGCATTTAAATTTTGTGAGTAGAAGGAAAAATGAGTCTAAGCTGAGGAAGACATTTGCTTTTGTGGGTTTTCTGTTAGTTAAGAGAGAAAGTTGTGCCATAATGGTGGCTTAAGTGGCTAAATGTACCAGAAAATTTCTTTAAACTGAAGACGGTAGGTTTAGATTAGACATAAGTAAGAAATTCTTTACCATGAGGGTGGTGAGACACTGGAACAAGTTGGCCAGAGAAGTTGTGGATGCCCCATCCCTGGAAGTGTTCGAGGCCGGGTTGGATGGTGCTTTGAGTGACCTGGTCTAGTGGAAGGTGTCCCTGCCCATGGCAGAAGGGTTGGAACTAGATGATCTTTAAGGTCCCTTCCAACCCAAACCATTCTAGGATTCTATGATTCTATGAAAAATAAGAACACAGCTAGAAAATAGAGGGCTATGTTCTTATTCTCACTTTTTGAATGCTTTTGATTTTCTCAGAATCAGCCTGTTTGGAGCTGTTTCAATACAAAATTTGAATAATGGAAGGGCCATAATGGGAACTAGGGAAAAGGCTAACATCCAGAGACAATAGGAAAATATAACTCCACATTTTTGTTGCTGTTTGTTCATTTAGCTCTTTCATCATCACATCTTTCATGTGTTTTGGTTTATGTCATTCAAAGCATTGAAGTATAATTACTACACTATATCAGATAAAAAATAGGTATAGTTTTGAATAAGGAAACAAATGCATACAGGAATAAACCAGGAAAACAAAAAGATAAACTTGTGGAGTAGGGAATATTGTGCATTTGTATATTTCTATGTATTTTCTTAACAAACAGTATTTTAAAGCTACTTTGGATGGTGAAAAAAAGACAAGCAAATTAATATTTTTGTAATATACATGTCATCTTATATTTCATGCCTGATTCATTTGAAAATGTAGATTAATTTGCAAACAGTTTAGAGAGGTGAACTATTGAATTGAGTCCTATAAGATTTAGGATTTGTCATCTTTTAAAGTTGACACACAGTGAGAGCTTGTCAATTACAAAGAAGTGAAATGAAGTGAAAATAAGCCTCGTCTTCATCTTCTTGTTATATGCTTGGTTGGTTATAGAGAGACACCATTTACAAGCTGACAATAATTATTTTCAAAGTATTTTTCACTTTAAACCAAAATTATTTATTATTTTATCTCACTCCATTATAATATAGCAGTTATTGTAATTTCCTACTCTCATAAGCAAAACAGTCTTTCAGTACTGATGTGGCCAGCTGAAATGCAAGTTTGTGTTTAAAATGAAAAACCCTGTTTAGAGTAGGATTTTTTTTCTCAAATATTATTAATCCTTTTGTGCTGGGTTATACAGAATTTCTTCACTTTATAAATCTACAGCAGCATGTAATTTAGAAAATATACATATGATACAGAAAGAATGTCAGCAGTATAAACCTTTTCTTTACATGCATGCAAACACATCAACATTCTCTCCCAGCTTAAATGTGTATTATGTTATCGGTCTCTTGCTTATAGATTTGATTTTCACACAGCTCCTTCTTTTAAACCTTTCCATGGGCTGTAATGGAGCCTTTCTGATATGGTTTTCCTGGGTAAAAGTGAGTTAGAGCTTTTTCTCTTATCAGTTTTATTCTGCACAATAAATGCTCAGAGCAGTTTGTAAGTATATAACTTGTGCCATCCTGTCTTCTTTGCATCCAGCATTCCTGCACTTCATAAATTTCTGTACTAAATGCTATTTTATCAAAATCTCCAAGCTGTTTCAGAAGAAAGTACTCTGTAGTTGAATTATTGTCTTTTAAAGATAAAATGGACGTATTCAGCAACTCCTTGCACAAGTGTTACCTATGATTTTTAGCGGAGATCTGAGCTGATTTGCTGTCTTGCTTTTCACAATTTTCCATCGTGACCAACTGAAAAACAGAGAGGCCAGATGATTTTTCTACGGTGCTGAGCAAACCAGTAGAGTAGGAAGCCATAGGCAAACCAGCCTGAACTAGAAGGAGTCATCTCCCAGCTCAGAGGCTTGTGCCCAGACCACCGAGCTCCCTAACATTAAACACTGCAGGAGCGCTCAGGAAAATGTAACAGCCTGAATGGGAACTGGTACCTGGTGCCACTGATTTTATTCACAAATGTACAGAGAACTTAGTGAGCACATATGTAATATATTAGATGTCAGTTATTACTTAAAGTTGTTAGATGATATTTAGCTTTTTTTTTTGTTTGCCATGCAGTTAATTTTCTTTGTTAGTTGAGCTGGATAATTGCATTTGTACATCATGCTTGTGCTAGTTGACACACAAGGCAACCCTTGTAACACCTCTTGTATTGTTTCAATTTTGTCTTGTACTCATGCTATTCCATAGTACAATTCAGTTATGCTATTTAAATGTACAGTGGAATATTCCCTTTTTATTGCAGAGGAATGCTTTGATCTATCAAAAAGTTTAATTTCATTTCATGCAATAGTTCCTATTTGTAATTAGGTATATGTGTGGCAGTTGCTAAGTTTTTCTTTCATGTCCTTCTATTCATTTTTAAAGCAAATTTTCTGTTACACCATCATATATTGTACAGTAGGTGCTTCACTCAGATACTGGAACTGCACATTTATATTTGATTTCTTGTAATCCATGAAGTGTTTTTGGCAACTTGGCCTTTGCTTATTTTAATTATTCCCTTCCTGTTTGTGATAGACTAATCCATGGTTTTATTTAACATTGCAATGTCTCTGACTCTGAATAGGGAAATGAGGATCAGTGTAACAGATAACTGATAGCAATAATATAGTGCAGGTTGCATCACTCTTTTCACTTTTTTTTTTTTTTCTTTTTAAAATAAAACCTGAGGAAGGAAGAACAGTTAGCACAGAAGGATTGTTAGAGAATGTAAGACAAACAAACAATAGATAATTTGGAGATTAACCCTTAGGTTGACATTGTAACATTCCTACCCTGCTGAGTAGCATGCCACTTGACATGGGGTCCTATAGAAGTAGAATTGCTTGAGGAAGAAGGAAATAAAAAATTGAAAAGCACTGTTTTGTCAGTCTAGGGATTAATGACATATAGGGTATTACTAAGAATATAGAAATACTTTCTGCAAAGCATAACAGATTACTGAGCTTCAGATGGGCACTGAAAAGTTTTCTGTTGAAATGAAACTTTATTCCATAATATCATACTCCTGTCCATGCTTATCATCCTTTCTACCCTGCTGGAGAATGCTATTGATCTATCTTTTGCAGATTGCAAAAGGTGTGGCAAACTGAAGTAAATTTGAATGCTGAGATAAAGTACATTTATTTTAATGTAATTTAATTGACAAAACCAAATTAAAACTACTGATTGGTCACACTTAATCAATACTTTCTTTTTTTTTTATTTACTCTTCTGATATCTGTGATGTTACAGTCTTTTTTTTGCTAGTTTTTCACTCAGTTTTTCTTGCAGTGCTTTCTTATTCTCACTTTTCTTCTTTTGTTCATTTATGTTTATACTTTCCTTTTCCCAGTATACGTTCTTACTCCTATGTTTCAACTACTACGTCCAAAATTTACTTTCTAAATCTAAGTCTTTTCTCAATGTTCTGTCATCTGCAACCTTCATGCCTCTTTGGGGCTGCTCAGTCATTATTTCAAACAAAGCTGTTAGTTGAATAAGGTGTGAAAGAAAAGTGGAATGAAAAAAACCAGGAGCACATCAACTAAATCTGTGAAACAATAAGCAAAACTGGCATATCTTGCACACTGGGGTGGGGAATCACAAGGATTAACAATCAGTGCCCTTTGGTACATGGAGGTGTGTGGAATTTTATAGAGTCTGGCCTGTCTTGGTATTTTTTTAGAGTACAAGCTCTGCAGGTATAAAGCATTATGTAAATCAGCAGGACTACACTAACCTCTCTTATCAGTCGTGCTGGGGCTACCTCAGACAAAAGTTTTAGAGTTGTCAAAGCATAGCTTGACTGATAAAACGTAGTTTACCAATGCCATTCATCTGTCCCTTCAATTAAAGTATTTAGATTAAGCTTAGATCCAAATTAGAGAACAACCTGCTTTCTGGCAGCTAAGTATACCACTCAGCTTCAGACAGTAGCTGGAGAAACTGGCTCCTCAACATAGCTCTAGGGAGTGGGGATCAGGTTGAACTGTGGTGAAGTCAGTGGTTGACCAAGTGATCAGTCAGGTGGCTTGTTCGCTAAAATCCTCACATGCTCAGAAATGCCTCTTGACATCAGGACAGAGAGGTCGGATGGAATATCAACAGAAGGTACGTGATACGTATGATGGCAAAATAAATGGCCCGTTAAAAATATCATAGCTGTAATGGCTTTTGTGTTGGACAAAAGAAAGGGTAGGAAAATCTGCAACTTTCTTTTGAACAGAATGTTTTCCCTGGAGTGTTGCTGCTGAAAGAGAATACATTTTTGTAGGTTTCTGAACAAAAGTTATGTCAGAGCCAAGGACTCCAAGGAAAGTTATTAGAAATTTCTTAACAAAAAGGGCTTTTGAAAAAGTGGCACAACCTTTTGTTGCCAAGGTAAATAGGAAAAATTTTACTCTAGCTGTAGAGAATATAAAGTTATCTTCAGTATCATTAAACCTCTATACCACTTTTTTTACTTAAAAAAAAAAAGTTCTGTGCCTTTTCTATATGTTTTCTTTTGTAACCCTGCCAATCATTTCTGAGCAGTCTAAAATTTTGCCACAGGAACTCAAAACTAGTATCTTTGGCTGTAATGCATTAAATTATGTTGGTGAACTAGAGGCACTAAAGCTCCTCCCCCACCTCCAAATCCTGGTTCAAGATATAAAAGAACAGCAGCAGTCAAGAGAAGCATGAGCTCTCTGAGGAGAAATGAAAGCAATTCCAAAACCAGTATTTTATATTTTTTTGGCCTATAACTGAATGTTTCTCATCTGATTTTGTTGAAATAAGACATCTTAGATTTTAATGTAGAAAATTGAATCAAATAAGATAAGTGAAGCACAACAGAAAGTTCAAACAATGTGCTGTGAGTGTACAATGCAATGTAGTTCCCATGCACCAGTGATAAGGATAAAGAGGACTGAGACTGTTTACTGTTTCTTTTTTTTTTTAAGTGAGTGAACTAAATACTGTGTAAAATGGTTTATCCAGTCTGCAAAAATTTTATGTTTCAACTTGTTAAAATGTGTTTCATCTATGAGCATGTATTTATAATTTGGTTTTCAGCCCCCTGCAATTTTCCTTTCCAAAATTGCAGATTAGGCCACTCAAATACCTATATATTCATGCAAGTATTATTTACTTCTTGATTGAAAAACACAAAGTCATTTCTATTTATGAATATTTTCTTGTAATGCGACCTGGCATTTCTCATCACTACCACTTGCAGTCTAGTCTTATAAAATTTAATGGATGTCAAAAATGAGCACAGTATGAAAAATAAATAGACAAAAAAAGAAATCCTTTACATGTTAACAAATGTCACAGAAAGATCTCTTAAAGTTAAAATCCCTGTGGAGAAAAATAGTTCGGTCTCACCCGAAAGAAGTACCTCTTTAAGATATATGGCTGAGGGAAATATTGGAATTTTCTGTCTTTTGAAAAGAGTAGACTTAATTTGTATGTCCTCTCAGACTATGCTTCATCTTTATTAGAGAAATCCTTCCTTTCCAGTGGTTTTAGGCAGATTAACTGGCCTAATTGGACCTAAGCTGCTGTGAAGAGAGAGGAAAAAAAGGTGGAGGCATAGGCTCTCCAAGTCCTCAAGTCACATCCTCCTGGTTGACTGGTCTGCTTAGCCAAGCTGAAACTGGTCTTATTGTCATGTTGGGTGCATTAATTGGAGTGCAGACTAATTTGCAAGAATGCTTTAGTGCCCTTTAAAAGGTGATTTAAAATTCAAAGTGATGGAAATTGTATAAAAGCATGCTGATCTGATCATTACCCAGAATTCAGTTTGACATTTCCTCTATTTATCTGTTTTTATTGTTTAGACTTTAAGTTTACTGTGAAAGACTTAAGAGACTGCAACAATTCATTATATTCTCTGGATTGGTTGATAATCCCTCTTTTTTTAAGGTAGGGAATGTAGTGAAAGTAAACTGATTAAGCTCAAAAAAATCTTGTTTGGGGATGACAAATTAAAGAATATTTTTAGATCACACAATAAAATAATAATTACAGCAGTACCTTTCCCTTGCTTCCATCAAATACATGAAAATACACTCTCTGGAACATTCTTACCAACTAGAGACATTAGCACCTCATTAACATAGACTTGAATACAATGGTAACGAGGATAGTGAATTTACATTTTCCAATCAAAAGGACACAAAACCAAAATAAGGCACTGTTTGTGCAAACTCTATAGCCATAGCAACATCTATTGCTGAAGTCTAACTATGTTTATGAATGAAGAATTGTTTCTGCCAGCACTACAAACCAGCTCTCCACAACACTTAACAACAGGAAAAAAAAAAGAATATTAGTAATATGAAATCACAGAAGAAGCCTTAAATGGATTCATAATAAAAATATACAAATTAGACTCTCATGTAAGCAATGTAAAAAATACAAAAAAATTCCAGGGATATTTGAGTCGTGGATTGCATGAAACCGCAATTGGGACCTTTCTTCTGCATTTTACTCAAAGTCAGCAAATAGGTTTTAGTCCTGACATGAAGAAATTGATGCTTTCCTGAAGCAAAAGCAATTGATGCTATCCCTGAAGTGTACTGTACTTGTCTATACCAGAAGCTGGTAATACTGGCTAGTATTAGTGCAAAATCCTTAGTAGCTGGTGCTATTTCCTGAAACATTTAGATGCAATGCCCTGAAAACGTACTTTCATTTGGAGGTTGCTTCATGTTATCTTTCTGATCAAGTGGGATTGTGTTGGCCAGAATCTTGTGCAGCAGTTAGCACATTTGGATTGCAGGCTACCCTCTACCCCCGTAATGTCTCCAATGCCATTGTCTTCAGTGAAATTGTAAGGAACAGCCCCCTTGTTCATCTGGGCAGGAGAGAAGGGTGGGCACGGATTGGCTTCTTTTTGCATGTATCTAAGCTCCTCACTTTTCTGGAAACTAAAGAGATATGCAGGCTTTACCTCTTACTCTTTGCAGAAGAGAGAGAAAAAAAAGGTTCCACCTTCCAGAGTATCAGTCAATCCTTTCAGACTTCGGGTTGAGACACAGGTTCATCTCACTGTGGACTAAAACAGAGCAAGAAAAGATTCAGTGTTGCTTTAGCTTTTTTTTTCTGGAGCTGTAATTTGTTCAGACTGAACTGTGAGATTAATATCCAGTTGTCCGAGACTGCACTTGTGTTAAGTTTGCAGCACCTCCTTCGGGTGCCATAGCGAGGCAGAGGATGACTTACAGCTTGGTAACAATACAGCTGCAAGTATTAAAACGAGGATGTTCAGATCCCAGACTGAGTTCCTAGCCTGACTGTGAATGTTAGTTGTGAGAATGGTAAGTGTAAACACTGAAAGGAGAAGCATAGAACCCCATGACACCACTCAGCAACTTTCATTTAAAAGGGTGAACACTGAACTTCTGGCCTCTGTGTTAGCTGAATCAAGCTAGTGCTTGTACCATGTATTTCATGCTTTCTTCTGTGCTCCTAGCACAGCTGTCTTTTGGCCATTTCAATTATATTGCACTTGAGGGATCTGCATATTTAAATAAGTCTATTGGATTTTTTTTTTGTTTGGTTTAATGGAATGAAATATTGGGAATTATTTACTGTAAAACTTTGAAACACTGACACACTTCATAGCTTAAGATAGCGTTGCTTAACATAGTGTTGCTTAAGGAAAAGTTTTACATGTGTTCTTTTCCCTATTTCACTTTATTCTCTATTAAAGAAGAAAATATTTACCATGGTAACCTGAACTACATAAAATACATATAATTTCTTCCAGGAGTCATAGTGATGTGTAATGAAGTCTGTCCCTGAGATGTTCTTAAGAATGTTTTTCATATCATGGAATGTGGTCTCATTGCTAGTTCCACAAGATCACCTGTGGGCAAAAAGCAAAGCATTAGACGAAACCTAAACACTTGATTAGTTGTAATATAGTACACTGAAGATGGACAGTCTGTATGACAGGTTTTCTTGTATGAAAGAATTGGCTCCTTAACACACTCTACTTCTATTATCACATTCGATAACAAAAAGAATACATGCAGAGCATGAATGCCTCAGCCTCTGTTAGGCAAACAGAACCCACTTACTGTTTTTTCAGCACTGTAAGACTTTAAGAGAGGAAGGATGAAGGATGAATAAACAAGAGTAATGCAACTAAAGAACAGGGCATGTTCTAGTAGTAAGAAATTAACGGTAAGAAAAATGTGATAAATAGATGCACTTACAAGCACAGAATACAGTACTCTGAAAAAAATTACTTAAGTCTTTCAGTCAGATATTCACTGAATTCTTTGTGTGAGAGGTATATATTAGCTACCTGTGTGATCTTGAATATGAATTCAGCTTTATGTTACAACACAGTTAGGCACAGCTCAAGCGCCTAAAATATAACCACTCAATGAGCAATTCTGGCAGCTTGGAAGATTTGCTGTGGACCTCAGTAGGGTCAGGAATTTGTCCAGCATGTCTTCCATTTGTATGAAGATGAAACATAAACTATCTTTTCACTCAGGCAGTATTAAACTCTGGACTTTTTTACAGCTGTTTGACCTAGTGGTAAACAGCACGACCTCTGCATTTTCACCTGAACACATTGAAAACTGTGGAGTACAGTACGTTGACATTTTCCATGCAAGCACGCCCATTAATCATATCCTTTCACATAATTGTGAAGATCTAGCTTCTGAAAAAGCTTGTCTAGTATTATGCTTTATTGTACCCTTTGGGAGACAAACCCTAGGACATAGAGTTGGTGCAATCAGGCTGCACAAGGGATCACTACAGGAGAATTAGAGATGGAGCAATCCTCCCCTCTGTGCAGTGCAGCACAAAGTCAAGTCCACCACATTGCTAGTCACTTGTGCACTGTATGATGGTGTGGGGAAGTGGCAGATGAGTTGATTTAGTCCCAGACCTGTTGGACATGACAGCTTTGCTTCCAGAGCCCCAATCCTAAGTTGCAGAACTGAGATCTCGGAGCATCTGCTTAGGTCTCCACATTTTGGACTTTTCCTTTACCTTGCCAGTCTATTCCAGGAGTTCACCTACATTGAAGGCCTACTAATAAGAGCTCTTGGACTTTTTAAAAAAATGCGTCTGCTCAGCGCTACTATGACCTCAGAGTGCTAAGGACGGCACTTGAAGATTCACACTGCGGAAGAAAATCTAGAGAATAAAAACTGTAAAGCCTTAGGTGATGGGAACATGACCATGATTGAAAGAATGATCTTTCTTCACCTAGGAAGGAAATCAACTACAATCACCTAGAGGGTTGCTGCAGCAGTAGAAGAACTATCTATTCGCAATGTCCTTTGTAGAAAGGATAAGAAGCTTAAATTCAGGAAAAAAAAAATATTCAAATTAGGCTTTGGGGGACACTTTCTAATGGTAGAGATAGTGAAGTTATGGAGAAGATTGCCTAGTGAGGTTTCAAGAATTTCCATCTTTGGTAGTTTTAAAGAACGCATTCAACAAACAACTGTCAGGAATAATACAGGTGTATTTGATATTGTTTTAGGCAGTGGACTAGACGACTTCCTGAAGTCCCTTCCAGTCCTACTTTTCTATCATTCTGTGATTTTAAAAGATGGGCAGAGAAAAAACTTAATAAATATAATTTAAAACACAAACAGAATCTATTTACTGAACACAATTCCCATATTTCAGAATACGGGAAGCACACCAGCTTGTTGTATGTTTTGTGACAAAGACCAGTTAGTGATGAAGTACAATTCATGATAAGTCACTTGGAAATTAAATAAAATATTCAGGACATCCATAGCTTGAAATGCTTAATATTTTACAAAGAAAACATTATAGAAAAAGAACAGAGTATCCGATACTCAGGGACTCAAGGTTGCCTTCTACAAAACCTACTCAGGCAGCCTGAGAACAACTCTTGCTATGAAATTGCATAGTTCTTGGTTCGAGCTTTAAAGTAAGTTGTCTGTTATGAAGCTACAACAATATTGATCACTTACTAGAAGAAGAATTCATTTGATTTAAAAAATACATTACCTCACCCTGTGTAGTCTTTTATTTCTACACATACTAATGGTATATATTAAAATACTTAAGAAAATAGTATCCCTCACTTTAAAAAAGGTGAAGCGTATTAAAATAATTTTACTGGAAAACCACATACATAGTAGGAGATCACAACATCAGAAATAGCATTCTGAAATTCATCCTCAATTTCTCTTACTTTAGCACTGATCTCCAAGCACAGGCAGGACTCCACAGTGCAATATGAGACAGATAGTAAGCATATCAGGTGCAGCACTGTATAAGATAAAAAAAAATAGAGACAAATACAGATAGGAGAGCACTCAGATGCAATGTCAGTGGCTAATATAACATGACTCCACATTAACTCTACTAATGTTCAGTATTTTGTTTCTTATAGAAATGGAAATCTAGTAACTAATTAACTGATAAAAACCAAAGAACAGAGGACAGCACTTATAAGTAATATTAATGTTATACTTTTATGAGACTAAAATCAGTAGGAACTTTAAAGAGTAATATGAAAATTTACTGAAAGTCCATTACAAAAAATTTCATACCATTACAGGTTTCCAATAGCTGCTACATTTTGGAAAACCTATCTGTGTAGGATATTTAAGGTTATCTACTGCTACTACATGAATGGTGCTACATCATTCATTCTAAAAGCACTTGGAAAATGAAGTTTTGTAAATGTTTGACATATTATGTCAGTTCTGGCCATGGAAGATCTCAAAGCTTGACAAGTGACATAATGCTAGGAGATGAATGTTTTATGCCAAAAATTAGCAAGTGCTGTGTTCATCTTGAAGCAGTGTAATACCTCCCCCACTAGCACTTTTTTTTTAACAAAAAAAAAAAGTCCTAAATATATCTCTTTATCCACATGACTGCATAGAAATGAGGCGTAGCAACCAAACAAAGAATACTGGCAAGTATTCTTAAAATGTACCTGGAAGTCCTCGCTAAAATATTGAAACCCCGGCACAAAAAGTTAGATCCAAAATGAAGAATGTTTTAACATCATTAGTACAAAGGTTAAAGTCAGCAGCCACTGCAAAGCTGTAATACTGCAACTTAAATTAGCTGAACAGAACGTAATCTAAAATTCATGGAAAATACCGGAAGAGTAAAATGTAGCTTATGTAGTGTGTATGTCTATTCGTACTAGCTGAATTGGCAACGTATATATATATATAGCCATATTTAAAATACTATGATAATCTGAAGGGAATCTGGGAAGATATTTAAAGTGTTAAAGACAGTGTTTGGTAAGGTAAGGGGGAACAGATTACCATGGAAAATATTTTGACAGAAAGGTTTTCCAGCTTTTATTTTAAACTGGAAAATTAATTGAAAGATCAAAAAACCAGAGGACACAACTGAGAACTCCAGAAAATTATACACGCTATACATTATTTATTAGAATAATATGATGTTATTTGCATATGACTTTTACTGTTAGGGCAACTACTGAAGTTTTGGGGGTTATACCATTGAATGTAACGGTGATTGTAATTAAAGGAAAACCTGTAGAAAGAGAATAAAAATAAAATACATTTGTTCTTCCCACTATTTGAGTTGCTCCTGTGAATTCCGAAAATTTTCAATTTTATATACTAATGTATAGATGGTGAAAAAGTAATTTTTAAATTAAATAAAATCTTTCAAGAATTTCTAAATTGATTCAGTCTTTGGACAAACTATTACTTTTAGAGGAAGAGGTTCTTGCCCTGCAGAGGAACTATTATTTTAAGATTAATCAGCTTTGGAACAGAATAGCAGACCGTCTGTTTGTTATATTGTTCCCATCAGAAGGGGTTCAATTTCAAAATCTGGCAGGACAGAAATGTGAATGTCTGTTTATGCACCACCATCGAATGTTCTAATGATGGAGTAGTTGGCTGTACTACAGAGACATGTACAGCTGAATGTAAAGGCAGTCAAGTGGATTGCATACTATAGAACCTCTTCCCACAAGAATGTCAGTAAATCTGGGCAAACATGAGGTTGCATATATCACACAGAAGATGTCCATAGTCCAAAACCTCAGAAACAGGTTCCAACCCTGTTTATGCCACATACAGTTAAACTGTTAAATGTGCACTAGTCATTTGTTTAGGATAATCAAAAAGTCACTTAGAGCTACCTCTCTCATCAAGTTGTCCATCTTCTGAAAACTCCAAACAAGTACGGAGTATTTGGTGGTGTTAATAAAGAAAGTGAATTTTCCTTAACTCCCTATAATCAGTGGTCTGTTTTGAGATCAGAACTTTCATCATGCTGCAAAGCCTTCTACCAAAAGTCTCAGTTTTGACAAAACCTGGTTAGAATCTATCTTGTCAGAAAAAGTCTGACTAGCACTAACGTTCATTTCTTAGGCTATATTGACGGGAAGCTGCTCATGCTGAATATTCCCACCATATTCCTCAGTGTCAGATGCTTAAAATTTGCCAAACTGTTATTTGAAATTTCTTATGCTCTACAGACAAAAATGTATTTGAAGGAATTTTTCACTAAAACAGTTTTCCAAACAAATATTTTTTTTCATTAGTTTTTCTTTATCTGATTTTGTATGTAAAAAAAATACAGTTGATAAAACTAATGCTGATGTTTGATTTAATTTCAGTTTTCGCAGATCCGCCTCTTAAATTATTCCTTGAAGCTGATCATCTTTTTACGGTAAAGAACCTGAACACTTAACTACATTCTTAGATATGAGAGGAAGCCATAAGCACAGGAGGTTGAAAAGAGCTGCAAATGAGCCAGGCATTCTCATCCAAGCAAGAGTTATTCATTGGTCTTGGCATAGACTGCAGCAGCCTACGCACTGCTTTAATATATGCTAAATGGCTGTTGACCCACAGTGTCATTTGGCAACAAGCTACAGTTGCCTCATTGTGCATGCTGCCACAATGTTTTCTGTCTCCAACAACTCCTCTTTCTAGGGTGAGTTGACTAGTGTGTCCCCATTGCCCAAACGAGGGACAGAAGGCCCAAGAATCCATTATCAGGAGTTTAAAGCATAATTTTAAATAATAATTTTAAATATTAAAACATATCTTTTAATGCAAGAAGAAAAGACGTTTAACACGAATAATATTTAGGATAAGAAATGATTAATTTAAATAAATTACCCTTTTCAGGTCCATAAATTCAGTACAGTAGCCTGCAGTAAAAATAAGCTCTGAGTTGATGTGTAATGTATGGAAGCAATTAAGTGGATTTCTTCATGTAGTAGGTATTGAGAGAAAATGTTTTTCTTTGTGTATGTAAATATATGTATCAGAACTGGCAGATATTATCAAAAGTTTGCACAAAATTGTAAGTTGCAACTGTGCTATGAGTATGAGTATGAGCAGAAGTAGGATATGCTACACAGCCCAGTTACAGAACCATCTTGAAAGAAAATTCTCATGGTCCACACAGTGGGTTTTGCCTGCCTGACTGCAGGAGAATTAACTAGATTTTATCTTCACAGACGTAAAATCTAGTCTAATATTTTGTGTATCTTGGTCACAGATCTGGCCCGGGTAAACTTCCTAAGATTGGGAATAACAAGGAATAAGAATATTATACTTTCACTTGTTTCTTCATTTTCTTCCAAGGCATCTGTTTTTTCTCCTAAAGTCCAAAACCCATATCAAATTCATCACCAACTGCAGAAGTAGATCACAGACTTCTACTGGTTAATGTTGGCTAGGAAGATAATGGCAGCATTCTAAATTAAGAGAGGTTATGAATGCTCTATTAATATTTACTAAATGATTGCAAAATGTCTCTATGTACTTTAACAGCACTTCCTAAGAGACATAAACTGTACTATCAAAGCATTTTAAAGAAATTCTATTTTAAGGTCTTCTTAGGAAAAGTGAGTTTAAACAAGCAGGACAAACTATGCCTGGTTCTGCAGACACTCTGGCATGCGACTACCGAAACGAACAGTCAGTAGGTAAAGGTATAGACATGCATAAGTGTTTATAGGGAAAAGGAGCCAAGCATAATACAAACTTCCATCAAGACAATAAGGTGAACTAAGTTGTTCAGGAATTACTTCATTACATCTGTACAACTTTTTGGAAACATTGTAAATGCAATCTTGATGTGAAATATAATTAGAAGACTATATTTGTACTTCTATAGCACACAGCCTGCCGCTTGCCCTTAAGGATAACATGTAACATAATACATAGCTACCAAGATGAGATAATAATGACCTCGTGGCACCTAGGTGCAACCTTTAACCTTGAATCCCAATGGTAAATGAGCTCATGATAACCATTCTCCCTGAAACTGCTTTGCTACTCTTATAGCAACATTACTCTAGGGGGAAAATGTCTTTTCTAGTGGAAAGATGAACTTGGTAAACTGAAATGTTACATGATAATGTCAGCACTTTCATCAGAGATGTGTGGTTTGTGTTAATAATTGTGTTTACCAGTCAGTCTGATTTTTGCCTCTAGTCTAAACAATTTAACGATTTTATTCTCTCAACTTAATTCTGCACTAATTTTAAAACTAGCTTCAAAGGATACTCTCTGATTTTTGTGAAAGATAGCTTTAGTAAAGTGGACCTATTTTTTCATTTAACAGCCACTCAGATTAAGTCATCAATAAGACGCAGAAAAATGAAGGACATTAATAACCTGGAATTACCAAAAATAACAATGCTAACAACCTAGTCATTAATGAGAATTACTAGTCTTGTTACTATAGAAACAGGACGGAAGCAAATAGAAATTATGTGTAATTTCTTATTCCCAAAAGTGACACATATTATGTCATTACCATAGTAATGATATTATTACCCCAAGTGTCATAAACTTAAAACTACTTACCACGAGAGGACACCTCCACACCTGAAAAAGCTGACATGTACATTCTGCTGTTGATCTTCATTGGAGCCCCACAAATAAATAACTGAACTGAACTGAACTGACAAATTGATGAAGCAGTGGAGATGGTGGAGTCATCTCAGGACACTTGCCAATAGTTTGCTCTTTTTACTTACAGCAAACCCAAATTAAGCTGTCAACCAAAGATAAGAGGACAAAGGTAAAAGTCAGTCTAGTCTGCTGTCCTTTTCTGGTCTGATCAGTAGTAATTGTTGGCTCAGACAGGGAAACAAGACAAAACTGCACTCACAAAAGGGTTGGCCATTGCCACTGCAGACAGGACTAAGCATAAGGAATGTCTTTTGTTTGTTTACTGAGAGTTTCTGTAGGAATGAAAATATATGCGTTGGATCTGATGTATTAGATAAGCATATAGGAGAAGATTTCTCAAAGTGGGAATGAAAAAGATTGCCTTGACAAAAGAAACCACTGGAAACTTCTCTGGCAACCACAACTAGCTTTACCGTTCCCCACTAAGTTCAATGTTTTCCTGACTGGTCAAACATTTTGAGGATGGTACCTTTTACTATAGTTGTTATTACCTTTGTAGTCTTCTCTGTTACACGTTTTCTGTGTCACGTGTAGGATAAACCCCTTGCATTAGGAGGCAGCAGTAGTTACCATGGCTAAGGTCTGATAGTGATGTTGCCTCCTACATTTAGAACAGGAACGAAGAGTATTCGTGCATATGTTGTCAATGAGCCATTCATCAGGTGCTTGTGACTTTAGGCAATGGGTTTGCTGTTATTCCATTATTAATTTTTATTAAGGCTTTTTCATTGCTGTAAGACTTGTCACACTTCTATTGCCATAAAAATGAAAGCTAAACTTTACAATGTCTCAATGTGGAAATTGTAAAGAAGGGATCAGAAAGAACCTGAAAGTTATCCTTCCTGGCTTCTGCTTCTCCTCATCACCACTTTTTTTTTTCTTTCTTTTGTTTTTCTTATTTTTCTTTTATTTTTCATTGCAAAGATGACCAAGCACTGGTACAGATGATGGGTTGTATAGTCTCCATCCTTGGAGACATTGAAAAGACTTCTAGACATAGACCTGGGAAACCTGCTGTAGGTCACCATGCTTGAGCGTAGGAGTTGGACCAGATGACCTCCAGAGGTCCCTTCCAACCTCAACCATTGTTGTTCTCTGATTTTTGAGATTTCTAGAAAACCTGGGAGAGTAGTTGGTTAACTACCTGGGTTTGCCTTTTGGGCTGTCTCAAACATAGTAGTAACTTACATCTCTTATTGATTCAAGTTGGAAGATATTATTATTACTGGTTAAATAATAAATCAGGCTGATAATGAATTTATGAACTCATATTTTGGCACAGAGAGCTGAAGAGGTCCTTGCCCAGAAACTGAGTTGCTTGAGGGTTAATGTATGAAGGTAAGCAACCCTCCAGAGCTGCTTGAAGGTAAAGGCATGTAAGCATTTTATGTCTTTTTAAAAACTGTCAAAGTTGTGTGAAAGCACATTTGCAAGGGCCAACAAAAAGGAATAAATAGAATATTAATAGAATGTCATAACTGATGATTTTCTGAAGATATTTTAACAGTGTCCCAATGAGTTTCCAGTGTCCTTGCTTCTGTTGACATGGTAGAGCTGTTAAAAGAAGGGAGAGAAACCCGGGTCTTACTCTTGTTTTCCATTGCAAGTTTGCTTGATGTATCCATACAACTTAAGAAAATCTACATTAAAATGCCCGAATATGCTTATAGAAATGATATTCAATACAATTCCAAACAAAGATTCTGTTTATGATGTTAGAGAACAATTACACAAAGCATCCAGGTGTTTTCTGTTACAATTTTGTGTCTTAAAATGCCCAAAGATTTAAATGAAACTACACATAGCTTTTTTTTATATATGCCTTTATTTGAACTGAAAAATATGCATCTTCTACTTTTACCAAATGCAACAAATGTTTATTTAGCAAATGTACAGTCTTGTACCTTTGGCACAAAACATCGCTCAATTTCTAAGGCAATGCAGATGATTATCTATAAACTCTACATACACAGAAGCGTGCTTGCTTTCCTCAAGCTGTATGCTTAAAATTCATGCAAGACAGCTTTTTCTTGCAGAGCCATGTTGATCTATCTTGTGGTTTGATGTGCTACCAAAACTGCAAATCATCTTCAGCAATGGCTCTGCCTCCGAAAAGCAAAGGAGTAGAATGAATGAGAAAAATGTTGATTTTGCTCAGAGCACTGCAAGGGAAGGAGCCAACAAGCCAGGCCTCGAACAAGCAATCAGTATTTAGAACTCACTGTGCATCTCTGCATTATGAAAACAAGAAGAGGCATGATGAGTATATAAGCATGAACAGAACCTGGAAAAAAGCCATAATGACTGACAACAAGCATTATTTTAATGATAATATTCCAGCTCTGGTGTAAGTTACATGAAGATATGTGCACATGATATTGTTCTGTCACCATTCTTGCACATAGTGGCTAGCTAATAATTAATGAAGCAGGAATTCATGTCTAATGGCATAAACAGTTGGTTATTCCTTTGAATAAAAATGTGAGTTTGATTGACTCAGATCCACTCTTTGCAACCTCATAAAACCACAGTCATGAGCAATAACTGATTTACTCACCTTACCTGTTAGTAATACTGTATATTAAGAAACACTGAAGTGGATAAGTGCCTCTGATGTACAGCTCACAAATTGAATTAAGGCCATTACCTCTATTTATGAATCATAGGACAATGTTACATTATTTAATAATTCCCTTTTTCAGTGGAAGAAATCTTGAGGATGCACTACTGAAATTGCAAGAAGCACCTAGAATACTTGGGTTTTCTGCTAACCTAAGCATTTCACTAACCAGCTACATCTTTTGGGAAACATTTGAAACCTTTTTATTTTGCTGGTCATGTGGAACAGAGTCTGGTTAAAACCATGTTCTAATATTTTAATCTTTTTGAGACTTTTCTAAAAGACTGGCATTAGGTATGTACATAAATAATCTGATTTCTTGCCTGATATTATAGATAATTTACTGCCTTTTGAATCTTTTAAAGATGAATTTAACTATCAACTTCTGCTTTCATCAAATAAATAAATTTAAGTATGAATAACACTGCCATCTATATCAGTGTCTTTCTGGTACCAAGACACTATTGTAAATGAACCAGGAAGACTCACTTGTATGCAAGATACAGCTGAAAGCATGTAAATACTTGGCTTTGATTGATAAATCAATCATCCACAGTCTGATTCTATAGCTCAGAGAAGGCCAGTTTACTATTCTTTTATGGGCATGTGCATTTCTGCTCTACAAGATATGTAATGCAGAGCGTGAGCATATTTCCTCCATGAGGCAGAATGTACAGTAGACACAAAAAAGTAAGCAGTTGCAGAACAGGACAAACAAGAAGGGTATGTGTTAGAAAGGTGTGGCTATATTAGTCTTACCCATCCATCTTGCAAAACTATTACAAAATTTTAACAACGCAAGGCACAAAAGTGCTTTGCTCACCATGGTTTTGAATGACGAGGGGAAACATAATTTCATTGTGTTTGTCAAAGAGAAAGCAAACCAACCCTTTCTGGGAAGAATGACTTTTACACCTTCTATATCTTCAAGATTTTCAAGTCAGTGCTACAATTACTGAGATTGCAGAGTCTATTATTCTGGTGTTAGGAAATACCAGTTGTACAGCTGCACACTGAATGTGAATTGTATTCCATGGTGTAATGCATTATTATGCAGACTTTAATTATAGGATAATTGACTAGTCTTTTCCACAAAATACTAACCTCATTTACTTTGATTCTAAATATTTGCAAAACTGGCTTTGACATAATCATGAAATATCTATGGTCCTGTGAAGTGTATGACCTGAAGAAGGACTAGCATGACTGAAAAGGCTAGTGCATTATTATAACTTTTTTTACAAACCTGCTCCTGCTTATAAACTTAGAAGATGCTGGTAATAAAGAAACCCCCTCTTGCTGGACTAATTGTCTTATCTTTGGTATATGAAGCATCTTCTGTGTTTGCTTAGTGTTTCATGCTAATCTCTCTCCAGTTTATGACTGAGGCATACAGACACTGTCTTAAACAATAGTACTTCTAAATTTCAGTTTCACATTTATCTTGTAGATAAATTCAGCCACTGCATTATATGGCTTTTAAACTAATGTTTTCCTTCAGACTCCTAATAGAGTACAGTTTTTTAAATTTCATTTTTATGCTTTAGGTTCTCTTTTCAAATTGCAGAACTATTTCCTTTCCCCTTTCAAACATGGAAATCAGAATTAGGAGTTTCAGGAGTCTTAGTCATGTAAAATGTCATTAAAAGAAAATAAAACTAAGAATCTAGTTCTTGATGTGACAACGCTTAAAACTTTCTTTATACTGCTAACTGATGGAAGCTGTTGAACAAAAAATTATTCTTATCTGTATCTGTACAGATTTTCAAAGGGAAAAATTTTGTTTGCATATTGGTTTCAGACTATAAGAGGAATGCCTATATACTTTAAAGATTTGTTCCTAGGTTTTTGTGTTCTTGAATTTTCTTCTATTTGCTGGTTTTGGTTGGGTTAAATTTTTTTTTTTGCTGCAAATATAATATTTTCACATTGCTGAGTAGATAAAAATATATCTTATCTGTAATAATAGTCCTAAAGTCAGCAATACTAAAAGTTTTTTCATATTCGTAGTCAGCACTGAGTTACTCTTAAAATATCTTCCTTTTATTAAAGACACAAACCCCACCCTAATCTATAAGAAGCCAAATACCATCGGACAACTAATCAGATTAAGATTTTTTTTTTAAAGTTGGAACTCAGTATGACATGTAGGCTTGGAGAGAAAGGAGATTAAAAAAATCCCGTTCCTTACATGGAGTCAGGAAAGCAAGTAATTACAATGACATTAATAAAAAGTCATATTTGAAATATAGTTGAAGGAGCACATAACTTAGACTGACTGCTCTTAAAAAACAAAGTAAGGTAAAGCACTTATTCGAAAGCTAGGTAGAATCTCTCTCTACAGTTACACTCCACTTTGAATATATTGGAATTTCCTTCCAAGTTTATTGGAAACAGAATATTTATCTGTTCACACAAAATTCCATAATGTAAGAGGGTCAAAATGCTATATGGATTTTTGGGTCACAACTAGAAAGAAATTGACTCTAGAAACTTGTGTGTTGCTTTCCCATATTCCTCTGACCATTATGTTTCATTGTCAAATACTTTGGGCCTCTTTTTTCTCTTTTACAAGAATTTCAAAAACTTTCTTTTTTTTTCTTAATTAGAGCAGGCTCAGGGCTCCTCAGCAGAAGAGACAGTGGAAATTTGCTTTTTCTGAGGATGAGTACAACATGGTTTGCACCATTCTCATTCTTGGAATCAAAAAATTCAAAATTGCTATAGCAGAACAGACATTCCTAGGTGCTCAGGAGTGAAGACTGAGAATCAGCAAAGGTGTTTTGTGGGAAAGTAAAGTGAAGAGAGAATGGATAATAGGTCTTGGAAGGTCAAGATTTTGAAGGGCTATTGGAAATGAGGGGGATATGGAAAGACCACATGCTTCATGCATCAGTCTCTGCCTACCTTGCTTCCAAACCCGATACTCCTTCCCTGTGCAAATTCCTGTGTGCACAGACAGGAGAGAGGAAGTGACATGGAAGGAAGTGGGAGGAAGGAGACCTGGGCAAGGTCTCCTGCATGAGCCTTGCACAAGGGGAGGCTGGGCTCTGACAAAGATACGAGATGTTTCCACCACCACAGCTTCCTTTAGCAAGACCTGTACCCTTATCCACACCTGCTGTTCCCTTGCGAGAGTATCTCCGTCCATTTGTTGAGAAATAAATTGGGTATAAACTGCTTGGCAGTGCACACTACTCAAGCATCGGAAAAGTGGTCATCAGGGCTAGGGGCACCTGCTTTGATATCCCAAGAGGTGAGGAAACTGCTTGTTTGTCGTAGTTCAGCCCCGATCGGGACCAGACTACGCAGTCTCTCTCTCACTCCCCCCACCCTCCGAGAGAATAGGGGGAGATAATATAAGAAAAAAGGCTCGAGGTTTGACATAAGAACAGGGAAAAATCCTTAAAGTTACCGTCACGGGCAAAAACCAGACTTGACTTGGGGAAAACTATTCATTTATTACTAAAACTAGCAGGAGAATGAGACAGAGAAACAATATAAACCTCCTCCACCCCTCCCTCTTCCCAAGCTTAACATTATCTCTACTATCTTCCTCCCCCGAGCAGCACAGGGGGGAAGAGGGAATGGGGGTTGCGATCAGTTCATCGCGCATTGTTTTACGCCACTGCTTCACAGGGAAGAACTCCTCACATCCCTCCCCTGCTCTGTTGTGGGGTCCCACCCATACGCCACAGTCCTTCATTAAACTGCTTTGGCGTGGGTCATCTCTTCCACGGGGTGCAGTCTCTCCAGAACGGCTGTCCCAGCGGGTCCTCCATGGGCCACAGCCACATTCAGGCATCCACCTCCCCCAGTGCGGGGTCCTTCACGGGCTCCAAGTGGATCTCTGCTCCTCCCTGGACCTCCATGGGCTGCAGGGGGACAACCTGCTCCACCATGGTCATCACCACAGGCTGCAGGGGAATCTTGGCCAGGAGCCGCATTACTCCTCCCCCTCCTTCTTCACTGACCTTGGTGACTGCAGCTGTTTCTCTCACAAGAAAAGTTCTTCACAACAGGCTGGCAGAAGCCTCTCAGAATCTCTTCACATCATCCATCTCATCTCCTCTCCACTTCTTGCAGCTGGGCCAGGCCAAGTTGGGCCCAGTTGGCTGCCTGGTGAGAGGCCAGAGGGTGAGGCCTGCAAGGCCCATGAGGCCTGCACTTCCCCCTCTGTGCCTCTGCCCCTGCTCAGCTTTTTCACATCTTCTCTTCTTTTTTTTTTTTTTTTTGTTTTCCCCTTCTTAAATACATTATTGCAGAGGCATTATCACGGGACATTCTGCTCCCAATCGGCTTGGCCTTGGCCAGCAGCGGGTCCACCCTAGGCCCAGCTGAGTCCACTGAACAAAGGGGAGCGACTTCTAGCAGTTTCCTACAGAAGCTACCACCTTAGGCCCCCCTCACTAACCAAAAGCACAACATTGTTTTGCATAGAATTAAAATTAGTCCTAATTCTAGAGCAGAAAAGGAAGTAAAAAAAAAAAAATCTAAAAAAATAAATTATCAGGTTCAGAAGAGCGTTTTCTGATTGACTCTTTTAAACATAAGGAAAACAATTTTTACAATGAGGGTGGTGGAAAACTGGAACAGGGTGCACAGAGAGGTGGCAGATGCCCCATCCCTGGAAACGTTCAAGGCCAGGTTGGACAGGGCTCTGAGCAACTTGATCTGGTTGGAGATGTCCCTGCTTCTTACAGGGGCGTTGGACTAGATGACCTTTAAAGGTCCCTTCCAACCCAAACTATTCTGAGTCTATGATTCTATGATGTGAAAACTCAGCAAATCCTAAGCTTTTAAAAAACTTTATCCACTAAATAACATGTCCATATGGCCAGTTACCTAAACTGTTTAGACGGTTATGACTGTAGCAGATCTCTACAAATGTATTATTCAACTGAAAGCAAAGTATATCGGAGCACTCTGTATAATCATTTTCATAAGAATTATTTTTTTAATCTATTAAAGAGCATATGCATGCAGATTAATCGAACACAGGCACAGAGCTGATGAATGAGCATTTTTCTGCAAAATAAAAGCATACAAATATGAACTTATTGCTCTGGTGCAGTGTGAATTGCAGCTCAGTGTGAAAATCTGAGAAAATATCTTTAAGTTTTAAATAGAATTCTCTTGGTTCACTAAAACCATGAAGGAAAATTGAGGATATTTTTTTTAATGCTGTGATCTCCCAGACAACTATCCTCTCCTCCCACTTGTATCTGTTATGACCTGCAGGAAGCTCAGCAGTGGCATATGTGAAAAACATTCATCACTGATTCAGAAGAGAAATCATACTCATTCGTTTTCTTCCGATCAAAAGAAAAATCATCAGGAAAGACTCTCTTCTTTTAGTGTTCTCTTTCCTGGTGCTGTTAGAAGTACCATTGCCATATCTCAATGGGAAAGTGTTCTGCCCGTAGTTTAGGAGACATTATGCTATTGACTTATGATACATTATTGGATGATGAGCAGCCCTGTCAAGAAGGACTTGGGGATGTTGGTTGATGAGAAGCTCAACATGAGCCAGCAATGTGCACTTGCAGCCCAGAAAGCCAACCACATCCTGGGCTGCATCAAAAGAAGCATGGCCAGCAGGCTGAGGGAGGTGATTCTCCTCCTCTACTCTGCCCTCCTAAGACCCCACCTAGAGTACTGTGTCCAGCTCTGGGGCCCCTGATATAGGAAGGACACAGACCTGTTGGAGTGAGTCTAGAGGAGTGCCATGAAGATGATCAGAGGGCTGGAGCACCTCTCCTATGAGGACAGGCTGAGAGAATTGGGGCTGTTCAGCACGGAGAAGAGAAGGTTCCAGGGAGACCTTATAGCAGCCTTCCAGTACCTAAAGGGGGCTTATAAGAAAGATGGGGAAAAACATTTTAGCAGGGCCTGTTGTAATAGGGCAAAAAGTAATGGTTTTAAACTAAAGGAGGGTAGATTTAGATTCAGGTGTAAGGGTGGTGAAATGAGGGTGGTGAAACACTGGAACAGGTTGCCCAGAGAGGTGGTGGATGCCCCATCCCTGGAAGTGTTCAAGGCCAGGTTGGATGGGGCTTTGAGCAATCTGATCTAGTTGAAGATTTCCCTGCTCCTTGCAGCGGGGTGGGACTAGATGGCCTTTAAAGGTCCCTTCCAACCCAAACCATTCTGTGATTCTATGACTTAGAGATCCTGTTGACTTTTCCCAGATGTTTTTATTTATTTATTTAAAATACTGCTACTCTTGATTTCATAATCATTCTTTCCTCCTGACAATCGGTCATTAATTTGTAATCTGCACAAAATACAAATCTAAGTGGACAGCAAATGCAGATAGTGTGTGAGGGAAATATTTGGGAGTTTTGAGTAAAAAACCTCGATAGATATTGTGTAACAAATTGCATTAAATTAAAATTCAGTTAAACAAAAATATGGTGAAATCTCAACATTCCCCAAGTCTTCTAAGACCCCAAATTATAACTTAGATTAAACGAATACGAGATCTTAGCTACCGCTGTACACGCTGCCTAGGGCCCAGAGTCCTGGTCATGAGAAGCAGTTCAGTTCTGCTTTTCCATCCTAATCTGTATTTACTTAAAGATGTCATATGTTTCTGCAGACCTTCAGATAGACACGATTGTGTTTAAGCAGGTATTAGATAATTGCCCTTACTAAGCCCAGAGTTGGACTGAACCAGAAAGATCAACGCGTCTGATTTATGCACTCACATTTTCCAATATAAAATTGCCTTCAAAGTAAAAGAAAACTATCTAAATGTCTTATTTACTTTTGTGTTTGGGACTAAAGATACGTGACTTTGTCATCAAAGGAACTTCTGATGTTGAAGTGAAATCAAATTTGTGCCTAAAATGCCTAGACAGTCTACAAGATTTTCAAAAATAACCTGAAAAGTTTTTGTTTCTTTCTTCTTTACTTGTGCTAAGGACAAGTGACTTAGCTATCAATGATGCTTATTAGAATCCTGTAATATAATGAAAATGAAAAATGCATTGTGCCCAATATGCCTTAGTTTTCATAATAATGACAACACATATGCTGTATTTCTTCCTTTGTTTTCTTTGTGTTAAGGATATAAACTGTCTTTCTGCCATCACAAACTGTGAATAATGTATGAAATAAATAAAAAAAAAAGTGAGATATGAATAAAAATAGGCTGTGCAAGAGACCCATATGTTCTACTTGGGGATGGGCTTGATTCACAGCCTATCAAAGTTAATGCCAAGACTCCTATGGAAATTAACAGGCTTTGATCAGGCCCTATAGTCATGTATTTCGGGCCCTAGATTCTTAAGTAATAAGAAAAGAAACAACTTGTCAATGAACAGTATTCTTTTCCTTTGAGCTGCTCTTCAGGTGCCAAGAGCGCTCATGACAGCTGAAGTTTGACTTTGTTGCAGCTTCCCATACTTGGCCCTGCTACCTGTGGAAGGTCTGGGTTTAAGGGTATCGCATATGATATTTAAACATGAGGTAGGGTCATCAAGCAGCTGGTGTCAGATTGGCTGCTAAGTTCAGAGGATTCTTGGTAGTTAAATGAGATACTTTACCATCTAACTCCATGTTTATTAGACAGACGAGTGCCTCTGTTTTGAGCTTTGATTTGTTAGTCCCTTGAGTCATCACTTAATACATAGTTGACATTTAAAAATAATACTTCTTGCGCAAGGGGCCAGCTTGTGTACACTGGGCCTAGAGTGCAAAATGTCTGCTTTCAACTCCCACCCACAGTTGTAACAAAGCTAATGAGTAACACATAGTAATGCCAGCTGCCGTGAATTAGTGATGAGTAATGGGCTTTTGGCTGAGATTGCATGATGACATGGGAACCTCCAGCCTCTGAAAAATTCTGGCTTCATTGCAAGGAAAGCCTTTCATATTGCCTGCCTCCTGAGCTTGCCTGCTTCCTGAGGAAAGGAGCCAGTGAAGCCTGATGTAGGAGGGCTTTCTCTTCTCCTCTTAGCAACCTGATGCTGATCAGAAGAAAGGAGAGAGCTGAAAAAAGCGTATTGGGATGAGGTCTGTTCGCTTCTTTTCCCACCTTCCACATGCAGTGGGACAATTTATTTCCTTCTTGCTATGTCTACTGGCTGGAAAAGGGGGAAAAAAAAGGATCATTCTGTGGTGCTCACACCTAGTCCACAAGAGCTGATAAAAGAAAAAGAAAAAAGAAGCCTACAAGTAGTAAAATAGGGCTAGTGTGCTGGCAAGAATTGACAGGAGGTTGAGAACAGAGGATTGAGAGAAAATTTGAGAGGAGTGCAAGCTGAGGGCAGAGCTTGAGATAAGAACTGGTGGTCTGTCTGGCTGCTGAGGGAGCTGAGAAAATTGAATTATTTGCTGAGAAGCTCAGTGGAGTAGAGGAATCGAGGTCATGTAGTGCCAAATGCTTAAAATCACATCACTCATTTTCTATCTGGCTCCTTTATACAAGATACAATCCAGAAAAAGGGAATTTGGAAAAAGAAACACAGGCCAAAATCCCCAATAATATTATTTTTATTATTTTAAGCAAAGCATTACAACATCAAAGTACCATTTCCCCATTTTCTGAGGAGTAATAGCAAGACCTACGGGATCTCTTGAAGTTGTTATTAATGCAAACCTTTTTTTCTGAGAAAAAAACCCAAAGACTCATTTTTAAAAAAAAATCTTTATGTTTCTGTATATTTATACTTCTGTATATTTATTATTTTTCATGTAAAAATTGTTCTGACGCAAAAACTAGATAGGTTGAGCCATTAGCAGTCCAGGAACTCTTACTGAATATAAAGAAGCCTACTGAGGAGCATAGAATCATAGAATCGTAGGAGCATAGAATAGTTTCGGTTGGAAGGGACCTTTAAAGGTCATCTAGTCCTACCCCACTGCAAGGAGCAGGAACATCTTCAACTAGATCAGGTTGCTCAGAGCCCTGTCCAACCTGGCCTTGAACACTTCCAGGTATGGGGCATCTGCCACCTCTCTGGGCACCCTGTTCCAGTGTTTCAGCACCCCCAAGGCAAAAAAAAAATAAAAATTCCTTATTTCTAGTTTAAATCTACCCTCTTTCAGTTTAAAATCCTTACTCTTTGCCCTATCACAACAGACCCTGCTAAAATTTTTCTCCCCATTTTTCTCATAAGCCCCCTTTAGATACTGGAAGGCTGCTATAAGGTCTCCCTGGAGCCTTCCCTTCTCCAGGCTGAACAGCCCCAACTCTCTCAGCCTGTCCTCATAGGAGAGGTTCTCCATCCTTCCGATCATCTTCGTGGCCCTCTCTGGACTCGCTCCAACAAGTCCATGTCTTTCCTGTACTGAGGGCTCCAGAGCTAGAACAGTACTCTAGGTGGGGTCTCGTGAGAGCGGAGTAGAGGGGCGGAATCACCTCCCTCAGCCTGCTGGCCACACTTCCTTTGATGCAGCCCAGGATGTGGTTGGCTTTCTGGGCTGTGAGCACACATTGCCGGCTCATGTCCAGCTTTTCATTCACCAGTACCCCCAAGTCCTTCTTGACAGGGCTGCTCTCAATCCCTTCATCCCTCAGCCTGTATTGATACCAGAGGTTGCCCTAAACAAGGTACAGGACCTTGCACTTGGTCTTGTTGAAACTCATGAGGTTCACATGGGCCCATTTCTTGAGCTCATCCAGATCCCTCTGGATGACATCCCATCCCTCAGGTGTGTCAACCCCACAACTCAGCTTGGTGTTGTCAACAACCTTGCTGAGGGTGCACTTGATCCCAGTGTCTATGTCATTGATGAAGATATTAAACAGTACTGATACCAATACAGATCCCTGAGAGACACCACTTGTCACCAGCCTCCATCCGGCCATTGAGTCATTGAACTCTACCCTCAGGATGTGACCATCCAACCAATTCCTCATCCACCAAACAGTCAACCCATCAAATCCATCTCTCCAATTCAGAGAGAAGGATGTTGTGGAGCATCATGTCAAAGGCCTTTCAGAAGTCCAGAGAGATGACACCTGTAGCTCTTCCCTGGTCCACTCATGTAGTCAGTCCATTACAGAAGGCCACTAGGTTGATCAGGCAGGAGCTGTAGGTGCTCATTAAACTCCCCCACCAGTCTGCAAGTGCTACTTAGATCATGAGGGAAATGGTACTAAAAGAAACTTATACCTGAAGCCATCCATACTATGAGATCACCATAGGTCACAGATAAGTTCTTTAAAAATTGCTAAAGAATGTCAAAATGGACATCAGTAGATGGATCCTGTATCTCTCTGTTTATCTCAGGCCTTTTTTTTTGTTAGAGACAAGCGTTCTTTCAGAAACTGATATTCATGCCATCCTAGACAAAAAATTAAAGCATTACAGAACATTTTATTTAGGTATTGAATTTCATAAAGAAGAGAAGTTACCTTTGAATGGTAGTATACCTTAAATCATCCTACACAGTCTCATTTATAGGTGAAATATGTTTTTTATTTCTAGTGGAAAAGTGGACATGAAAGGTACCAGTGTGAATTTGTGCTACATACATAAGACAAACTAAGACTTTTCATAGTCTTAAGTATTAAAAAATAACGGCTTCTGTTCCACATTTGCAGAGTTTCTAACTAGCAGTGATGAAAATAGAGGATTTTTTTTTAAATGGAAATTAAGGAATAAAAAACTAACCAACTTTTCATTTTTTGTACCTGATTTGTTGCTTTTCAAACAGAAAGGTACCATTCAGTGACTCATAAAACTGCATTTTCTTTCCACCTGAGTAATGTACTGACAGTTACAACAAAATATGCCTGGGTAGCTGGTAGAAAAAAATAGACCATAAATTAAAATGGACATTCCCCTGGTATTTGGCAGGGGAGAACCATTCTTGTCCATTTAAAGACTGTATACAAGAGTATTGCTCAGATGCAAAGTAAGAAAGATACATCAAAGTAAATAAACAACATCTAATAAAAATGTTACTTAAAATCTCTAGAACTCTAGATAGAAAAGCTTTTTAGACCATTCCTCCTCTATCCAAACCAATCTCTAGTCAGAAATATGCCGAATTGTTGTCTAAAGTCAGTGGTTTGCTGAAGCTACTTGTAGGAGCTTTTGGATCAAATCTAGTATTTACATGATACTGTTGTAAAATGGATGTAAAATAAATGATCAGACAACACCTATAAGTGAAAGCACTTATATGGATGGTACTCACTTTGCGGATTTGGCACTAATTATGTGAGTACGTGATTATAACAAAGGGATAGAGAAAGTGCACAGAAGGAGAGACTGTCAGAAAGACATCTGATAAAACACGTTTTCAACTCTAATCATTTCTAAGCCAAAGACTGTCTGGATAGAATAAAACTAAAAGTGGACCACATTTTTTTTTTTTTTTTCAATTGAAGAAAACCTTTGGCTGTATTTAACCATGCACAAATCATTGACTGCATACTAATACACAGTCACACACACAAACACCATTGGCATGCAGAGCTGACAAATTTATGAAAAAAATATTGCACAAATATTTATTACTCAGTAAGTGCCATAAAAGAGGTATAAAGTAATAAATACAGACTACTTTAACCCTTTAGTGTAAGCCTTAGACCTACTAAGGTGTTAAAATCCATTAATGTTGATGGAAAGGGACAGTCATAAAATACATTTGAATTCAGCCTATATACACATTTTAATTATGGTCCTTAGTTTAAATAAATAGACTGTGAGTTAAACTTTCATACAGGGCAGATATCTCAATATTTAGGTTAAATGCAGATCACTCAGGCATGAGACATAAAGTAGTAACTTTCCACTGTGAATTTTAAACAGTGCCATACAGCAAATATTGGTTATGTCTGATGTTTTCCGATCTCTGTTGATGGTTTCCATATTTGAAATGGAATATAAGCCAATTGTTTCCTATGCACGGGTGACATGGCTGTTGACATACAGTTGCATTCTATGTGATGAGTTTTGCACTTTTTTGTGGGCTGCATGTTTCTCATCCGCAGTTATAAGTGTGAGCTTGAAATGCAAGCATTTGAAAACACGTTGCAAAATGTTGAAATTCTTTATTGTCTATTATTAGAAGTGCAGTGAATATGTATTGATTATAGATATTTTGTATAAATACATAGACAGATAAAATAAAGAGTCAGTAATTGATAAAAAAATGACACTAATAGGCAAGAAGTCTTACTATTTTGTCGGGGATTGTAAGCACAGGTCTAATTCACAGAAGGCAGCTTCTAAGTCATAAATGAAGCGGTGCATTGTTAAAAATAATCAATAACTCACTGACAATAGCATTTTTATTTTTATTTTAAAGTGAAAACTGTAAATTGTTTCTACTTAGCAAGCAAATATATACCCCTTCTCCTGGTCCCCAGGTCATAAAGAGGGTTATCCTGTCACCACCACTGATTTCTTAAAAGTGTGACATGTATTTAGTTGTCAGTTCCTATCAGCAGCATTCACGAATCAACATTACATCAGCAGCAAAGCACACCATTTTATGCTCTTTTTGAAGATAATTAGAGTTCCCTTTTGTTGCAAATAAGATGTAAAACAGCTATAACTGCTGGTGAACGTGATTAAAGTAACCTCTATAGAACCCCATTATTCTAGACAGATTCCTTCAGATGCATAATTTCCCCATTTTAAGAAAACATAATGCATGCATATAAAATTCAAATTGTCGAGACACCTCTAACAAAAATTAGTTCTCTATTAAGGCATTCTTAGTAGCTGGTTAACATGTAAAACTCTTTAAGTGTATTTTAAAATAATCATGAAATAATAGTACATGTCATTAAAGGTAAACATTTTACAGTGAGAGGTTTGTTCAGACAAGAGCTGTGTATTAAACTTTTTCTTACAAAGCTACCATTAGAAGTGTGTGAAGAATATATCACATTCTCATCTCTCTATCAGGTATGTGCTGGAATATCCCCCTTCCCCCCAGCTTGATAATCATGCACCCCTATACACAGGCAAATCAGGGAACGTCCTCTTTTTTCAGCCCATAAATTATAGCTGAAATGTCCTCATTAGTCCTCATCTGATATTGTAAAAATTTTGTTCATAGAAAAAGTATTAACCTACTGTTGGGCAACACATGTAACTTATTTATTTGGCATATCTTGTCTGATTGTCTACGGAGATAGCGGAATAGTGGAAAGATTTTTTAAAATGAAATGACAGAAAAAATTAATCAAATAAACTGGTGAATATTAGTCCAAAGGTTCTCACTATAATCCCATTTACCAGTTTTAGAAGGCATTTTAAAAAACCCTAGTTATGTGGCTTTTAAATAATTAATTGTGGGTTTTTAGCCTAGAAAGGGGAACTCCAACAAATGCTTTCAAAACATTTCGGTGATGTTGCTAATTCTCCACTATAACATTGTTCTTTAGCAGAAAATGTTATGTTTCTCCTGAATGCACGTTTGTGCATACTGTGATTTGTGGTGTGGAGAGGCAAGTATTGGGTCATGTTCCCAAATGGTGCAGGAGACCTCGGAGCAGCTGTCGAGCTCTCTGATTTCAGATCTGGATGGATAGAGTCTGACTCACCACGCAAGTGCAATATGCAGTGCAGTTCCCAGAATTAGGTCCTTGATGATAGTTTACCTTTGAATTATGTAACAGATAGTAGTTTATTTGAAATTTTCAAAAGATAATAAACTATAATAAACAAATTAGGCAAAGATTGCCAATAGAGTGACCATTACTTTTGCTGAATAGTTATAATTTTAAAATCAAATACCGATTTGCTCTGTTGGGTACCTCAACATGTAAAGGAAATGTTATTAAAGAAGCTTACAAATGAATAATCACTCCCAACAACTCACAGCAGCACTCACAGCATGAAAGTGTAAGAAATAGGGAAAGTTTTCAAGGAGGGAACTGATTGGGGTGAGGATGAGTTTCTGTCAGAAGAATGTATTGTGCAAGTGTCCTCTAGAGAAAAAATTTTCACCTGAAACGAAACAGCATTATGAACACTACAGAACTGTAGATTGCAGGACACTGATCTTATTAAGAACCAATGCTAATTTGCACACTGTCTCCTGCTGAACTAGAAGCAAGTTTACCACTGGGTTTGTTAATTTACGCAGGACACCATTATCTTTGGTTGGACTTAATGTATCAGAGTAGAGGTCATTAACTGCTGGGTTCATGATTATCTAGCATGAATTACAGACAGTATCACAAAAATACATTTGTTCTGAAGCTTCATTTCTCCTCATGTGATTTTTTCCCTATTGGTGTTTAATTCCATTTTCAAAACCCTAGGTGTTGTGTATTACACATACATGCACAGAGTCTTTTTTTTTTTTTTTTTTTTTTTTTTTTTTTCTTTTCTTCATTAACCATTCAGAAAAGTAATGCAATTTTAAATAAAAGTAAAGTGCAATATATGTGCTTTGCATTTAATAGAAGTAATACACAGGCAGCTTGACTTTTTCAATTCACAATAGTAGACATAATTACAATGTAAGCTCTAAGATCCACATTATAAGTAAATCAATGATTTGGGTAGCTCAGTATTGGGGAAATAAACAGATAAAACTCTACCTTACATGCTATATCAGGGATTTATCTAAACTGTCCACTGGGCTTCTGAAGCTTTTACTGTACCCTAAAATGTTGTCGGAGAAAGACAATACAGATTGTCACTGGAACATTGTTTTTAAGTATAGCTCCACAAAATCATACATCCATGAAAAATCAGGAATTTGAATTTAAACTTGAAAGCATATTTAATAGAAATATTTGTGTTTTCTGGTTAAGTAAACACATTTTCATAAAGATCTATGCTCAGTCTATTTTACTTAAATGGAACCAACCATCTACAAATTCATTTACAATTTTTAGATCTGTACAAGCACATTCCTAATAGCAGGGAACACTTTTGTGTCTCGGCATGATATCTTTAGAAAGAGGTGAATTTTCGTTTATTTAATGCAAATATTCATACAAGGTAAACTGCTTAGGCATATATGGAGCATGTTTTCATGGAAGCTTTGTGGCAACAGGAAAATAATACAACATAATTGTGCAATAAATGGAATGCTGCAGTTTCAAAATTACTCCTGCTATGGTGCAGTGACTAAAAAAGAATATAGGAAGATTGAGATATTATTTGCTGGTTTTTGAGCTGCTTTGATGACAAATGATTTCATTCTAGTTTTTTGTATATTTTAGGAATATCTCTTTTGTATGAGACAAATATCAATGGGGAAGATATACTTGATCTCTGAATACTTTTAAAGCTCTGGATACTGAAATTTGTTTTTGTCATTATTAGACAGTGAACTATTTCATCTATGCAAACTACTGGCAACAGCTCTTTTTAATAAATTTAGCCCCTTTTCAGTTCACAACTTTTATATAAATAGGGATTTTGTGTTTTTGAGGTGATTTCACTCCAAGTTGTTTCCCTTTTTTATGCAAACACTTTAATTCTTAAGGTTTGTCATGAATTGCCTGGTATGACTATAGTTTTGATTATTTCTGCCTATTGTTATTCACTTGCTGTTAGTGGTTACTTGAATAACATGGTATTTTTTCCTTCTGTCTGCATAGTTGAAATACTCATGAAGAAGAGAGGGACTTGAAAATTTAAGGGTGGTAAAGCACGTGTCCAGGTGTTCATGCACCCATAAACATTCTGAGAAACTGAAAGAATATCTTGCAAGATTAGTTGTGAAAAGTAAATAAAGAGTTTATAGACTTATCAAGTGAATTTGTGGCTCAGCTCACTGCATCCGTAGAATTCTGTGTTTAACTGCTATAACTTTGATGTATGTAATACTTCAGTACCATTCTGTCAGGTCACAGGCAGTATAAGAACGGCCCTTTTGTTTGGGTATGACCACAGCAAAGGCACTTAGGAAGAGATTATTCCCACTACTATAGGCTCTTCATACCATTGTGACCATCTATACTAATTGTAAAGCTCTCTAAGTAGAGAAGTAGATCAGGAGGAATTCTGCTTCCTGAGACCACTCTAACTCTTTAATTTTTCAGCACAGGGATGTGTTAGATTAGAGCACATGTATAAACTGCTACAACCTTTATTAGAAACTCTACTGAGCTCAAGAATAAATTTGTTGATGTGCTGGATAATTCTCCAGACAATAGACATTATGGATATCTCCCATAGAGATTAATGACTATGAAGCTAGTTAACCTCTAGCTGGGGAAAATGTCTTGTCCTTTTATTGACATAAAAACCGTACTTTCTTGCTTGAAGATGTAATGTCAGTGAGGGTGGAAAAAAGTGAAAATAAAAGGAGGATTTGTATACTTTATTTCATAACTTTTTTACAAGATCTTTTCAAACAATCTATGCTAATAGGCCATTTTTATGGACCATTTCAAGACTAGTGTTCTCCATATAAGATAAACAAAGATAAACCCCAGTCAATTATGTGTTTACAGCATTTTCGGTGTTATAAAATGTCATATGCAGTTTTGAATAAATCCTTACTACAGACTTATGCTGCAAATAATGAGTTAAATTCCAAAAATTCAACTTTCAAAATTTAATCTTACTGGAGACAGAGAAGTTTTGCTTGCACATAGTGCTTAGTTAGGATTTCATTTGCATTCATCCCTTTGGAATATGTTGTCCCCACAATTTGGTTCTTCACTAGACCTTACAAGGATATTCCCCCTGCCACTGACTTCTCTCCAGCTGACCTTAATAGCTACCACCCGATACTGCCTTTTTCCTCTTACAGATCTCTCCCGATCACCTTTACCTTTACCTTTTATACCAAATCTTTTTCATTCCTCTGTGGACCACTTGGCTCAAGGCCTTTAACATTAAACATCTTTATATGAGACACCACTGAAGAGGACGGCTGAGGGAACTGGGGTTGTTTAGCCTGGAGGGAAGGAGGCTCAGAGGAGATCTTATTGCTCTCTACAGCTACGTGAAAGGAGGTTGTGGCAAGGTGGGTGTTGGTCTCTTCTCTCAATAACAAGTGATAGGATGAGTGCAAATGGCCTCAAGTTGCACCAGGGAAGGTTTAGATTGGATATTGATAAAAATTTCTTCACTGAAAGATTGCCAAGCACTGGAAAAGGCTGCCTGAGGACATGGTGGAATCACCATCCCTGGAGGTGTTTAAAAGACGTGTAGATGAGCTGCTTAGGGACGTGGTTTAGTTGTGGACTTGACAGTGTTAAGTTAATGATTGGGTTCAATGATCTTAAAGGTCCTTTCCATCCTAAATGATTCTATGATTATATGAAGAAAATAAGGCAGACTGCTGTACTAGTTATAGTTGTCTAGCTTAAGATTGTGGAAGATTAGCTATTAACAAGGCTGCTAACAGAAGAAAAGCAGTGAATGGAGATAACAGTACACCGGACATCATAGCACATGAATAAAGGTGAGACTGAAGAAGAAAATTCAAGCCTGAACTCTTTTGTTTATATTGCAAATTGTTATTTGGATTTCTTTCTACTTTTGAAACAGTTCAGGTAAAGGAAGAAGAAAGGTATGAAAAAAAAGAATAGGAGAAGAAGGGCTTTTCATACCCTGAGAGCCCAGCGAGATGCTTAGTATTCACACATATCCATTGGCTTAAGCGGTCTCTGTCTTTTTTATAATGCCAATAAATTTTCTGCTATTGAAAAAGAAATTCAGAAGGCCTAGATATGTCCTTTTCTATAGAGTGAAAGAATTCTTAAGACTATATTACTTATGTTGAACTGGTACTAAATATTCTAGTGACCACAACTACCAGGATACAGAAATGTGTCCCAAGAAACTAATTTACTCAGATCATCTACCTCAGGAGAAACAACGTAAAACTGAATTAGGAGACCTCCTCTGGCAAAAAAAAAAAACAACCCACCCTAGGAAACTCACAGCTGAGACCTATTAGCAGAACTGCATGATGTACCACCAAAACAGCCCTGCTAAAACTAGGCTGGTAGATATGGATTCCAATATATCTGTGGTTATTTGGTATCATGAAGCATAAAATAGAGTGCTGACTTCTTTTCCATTTATGAGCGCATCACTGTTTTGCTGTTGATATCCAAACCAATAAAAACGCTTACTGCATTGTAATCCAAAAATGATTGCTAGAAACAATTTATCTACCCTGTGTTTGCAGTTTTAAATAAGACTAGAAGGTTATCAAAAATCATATAGAATAACTTTGAGGAAGTGCTTATAAACATCTGGGAGTTTACAGACAATTTTTGTACTATTGTACAAGGGCAAAAAAAAAAGAAGTCTTCTGGCACAAGAATTGACAGATTATGTTACTGTCCACAACTGCAAAATTAAAAGGGCTTAAGCCAAATGGTACAGCACATGTAGATGACTTCATTCTTCATATGCAGGAGGAGGTCAATCTACCTGTGGGGGAAGTGCTGACAGGATGTTTATGTGGGATTGAAGTCAGATATAATTTGGGCAAATGAGGGCGGGAAGAGGGTGTGTAAATAGGAAGTCCCTTAATTTTGTTTAATTTCCTCCATTCTCTTTATATCATAACTTATTTCATACCTGAAAGATAAACTCTTTTCCATGCAAGACTGATGAAAACATAAAACAAATGACTTGTCTTCATACACTTCAGCCATTTGTATAAACTGTTCCTTTATTTTTACCTTCTTCTCTATTTACATTATTTAGGAAAATGTAAGCATAAATGCCACTGTCCTTTGACTGTATTTATTTATTCCAAGTGGTGGTGTAAGTTCACCAAATATTTAATTGTGAGCTGATTAATTTTTTAAAAAGTATAAAAGATGACACTTCATAGAGCATTATTAGCACTGCTGTTAAAAGATTCAACGGAAGATTTATTGAGAATAATTTTAACTCTAGTCACTTAGAAACTGATGCTTACTGACATATTGCCCTCAAGTAGATACAGTATAAAACATGCAAATGTAATGATAGCTTTGTTATAGATGAAGAGTTTGAGGGAAAAAGGAGTTTTGTAATAATTGCAATACCTATAATGAAACCATAATGTTAGTTTATTCCCCGTTTCTCTCTCAATTTCATTAATTTATTTATTTGAAATATACCAAAGAAAAATACCAAAAGCAAGATGAGAATTTTAATGACTGTTTTCTTCTGCTTCCAGACAAGTATATGGAATGGTAATGTGCATAATTTGCTGAGTTACATTATGATAGAGCACAGCACATGGAATAAAAGAGTTATTGTATAACAGCTAGCGGAGTTCTTTGACATATCACTGGAACTGGCTAAATTATTCCTTACAGATACATTATCCAGCATATTTCACCTTTTTTTTTAATATTCTTGAACCAAACTTGACTTTTATAAATGCCCATATTTGCAAGTATTCACAAACAAATAGGGGAAAAAATAGATTTTACACAATCTTCATAGATGGTCCACATTAAAACTGGCATTTATTTCATTGACTAAAACATTTGTAACAAACAAACAAAAAAATTACCTATACTAGATGGTGACACCTTTGCTATTGTGAAACTTCGGTGCTTTGTCATTCTGCGTATCTTCATTTAAAAAAAAAATTATTGCATACATAAACTACAGAGGAAATAGACAAGTAGTGCAAAGTGGGACTGTGAATGTATGTTCACAAAGAGAAATCTGGTCCAGCTTCTTTTCTCTTTTTTTTTTGTCTTCCTTATCCTGCCCTGCCCTCTCCACCTTTCTCCTTTTTCCATTTTCCTTTTCTCCATTTTCCTTTCCTCTTACATTGTATCCTAGCGCAGGCTGTTGTTCACTTCCCCTATAAATAGACAGGAATGAATGATACTCTACAGTTCCTATAAGAGAGAGGGCACTGCCTTTGTTTTATGACAGGTTTCAGTAGAGAGGGAGACTTACCAAATGTCCTTGGAGACTTACATAAATATCCTTCATGATTTAATGTCTTAAAGCTGGATTTTGGTCCTGCAGTCAGAGAGTATGTTTCTGGACCTTGGCTGACTTCAGCAGGTAAAAATACTGGCTGCTTACAGCGTCTAGTTCCAGGAGAATAGCTTGCTGTGTTAGACAAGAATATCCTACAGAAGAGGGAAACCTGTCAGAGCTTTCATGACCGAAGTTTCATTTTCCCACTGTACTGCACTGTATTACTTACAAGCTTTTGATTAACAACTGCATTTAAAAAGAAAAAAAAAGTATTTCTACTTGGTCCATCCTTGCAGCATCAATTTATAGTCTTTTGTCCATAAAATTGTTTTTATTAACACATTCCCACTGTCTGATTGTTCTCTTTTAAAACTAAGACTCTAAGGGAGAAGAGATGTTTGAAGATAGCAACCATTCTTCCTTTGAAAAAAACAAGGATCATATAGTAACACCACTCTGTTCCTTAAGAAGTGTAGAAAAAATATAAAGCTTCTCTCAACATCTTCATGATCAATAAGAGTCATCAGGCTACCGGAAATCCAGTATTGCTAATTTCAAGTCATTGTCTCCTGCTCTCAGCTGTAGAAAACTGGTGACACCACTACAAGGAGGTGGTGTCATATTCTGACTAATCATAACAGGAGGCAGGTTTAGTAGGTTCACAGTTGAATGTTATTTAGTTGAGGAGTGTAAACTGGTGACCAGCAGCCCTAGGGAACAGAGGAGAAATTCTGAAGACAATTTTCAACTGTCACCTGTTCTTCCATCCATTTTTTCAAGTTCTTACCTGAAGAACCTACTGCCAAGATGCAACAACATTGTATAGCTACTTATTAGCAGAGTCCACAAGCCTGAAGTAGACACTTGGACTTTCTGACATGTTGTATGTCAATACATATCTGTTGTGGTTTTGTTTAGTGAGGGGGGGCCTAAGGTGGTAGCTTCTGTAGAAAACTGCTAGAAGTCGCTCCCCTTTGCTCAGTGGACTCGACCGGGACTAGGGCGGACCCGCTGCTGGCCAAGGCCGAGCCGATTGGGAGCAGAATGTCCCATGATAGCACCTCTGCGATAACGTATTTAAGAAGGGGAAAACAGAAAAAAAAAAAAAAAAAAGAGAAGAGAAGATGTGAAAAAGCTGAGCGGGGGCAGAGGCACAGAGGGGTAGGTGCAGGCCTCATGGGCCTTGCAGGCCTCACCCTCTGGCCTCTCGCCAGGCGACCGACTGGGCCCAACTCAGCCCAGTCCGACTGCAAGAAGTGGAGAGGAGATGAGATGGATGATGTGAAGAGATTCTGAGAGGCTTCTGCCAGCCTGTTGTGAAGAACTTTTCTTGTGAGAGAAACAGCTGCAGTCACCAAGGTCAGTGAAGAAGGAGGGGGAGTAGTAATGCGGCTCCTGGCCAAGATTCCCCTGCAGCCTGTGGTGATGACCATGGTGGAGCAGGTTGTCCCCCTGCAGCCCATGGCGGTCCACGGAGGAGCAGAGATTGACCTGCAGCCCGTGAAGGATGCCACACTGGGGGAGGTGGATGCCTGAATGTGGCTGTGGCTCGTGGAGGGCCCGCTGGGACAGCCGTTCTGGAGAGACTGCACTCCATGGAAGAGATGACCCACGCCAAAGCAGTTTAATGAAGGACTGTGGCGTATGGGTGGGACTCCACACTGGAGCAGGGGAGGAATGTGAGGAGTTCTTCCCCCAGCTATGAAGCAGCGGCATAAAACAACGCGTGACCACAACCCCCATTCCCTCTTCCCCCCTGTGCCTCTCGGGGGGGAAGGTAATAGAGATAACGTTAAGCTTGGGAAGAGGGAGGGGTGGAGGAAGTTATCGCATTCTCTGTCTCATTCTCCTGCTAGTTTTAGTAATAAATGAATAGTTTTCCCTAAGTCAAGTCTGGTTTTTGCCCGTGATGGTAACTTTAAGGATCCAGCTCCACTTTTCATGCAACGCTTCTCACCCAGAGACTGAATGTCATTCTTTAGCCTTGTTATTACACCACTCACCTGGCAGTAGGGAGACGGAATTCAATTCTTTTGCTATTTAGTTTGCCTGGTTTCCCCAGTGGAAGCTTCCAGCCTGTGCATTAGTCTTGTTTGCTTTCACAAGGGCTAGTGAATAGCCCTTACAAACTGCAATTCACCGAACTAAAAAAGGTACTGAGTGTCATCTTCTTCAGCTGCCTGGGTGGCATATGCTGTGTGCGCTGTGGTGGATCCAGGCAGGCTATGATCAGGTTAGAAGCAAAACTGCAGTGCTACTGCACTGCTGTATGACAATGCCCTGCATCGGATGTAGTAGTCAAATGAGGAGAATTCACAACAAGGAACGATATTTGGCTCAATCTGAAGCATCCAGTCTCTGACTCAAAAATTACTTCAACAGTGTTTATACCAGTGATCTGAAATTCCTGGCTGAAAAATTATTGGAATGCATCATGTATTACCCAGGCTAGGACAAATTATTAATTAATTCTTTTTCAAAGGTGTGCTTATCTTCATATACATGCTTGAAGGTCTATTTAACACAGCATACTGCTGCTGGGCCCCTTGCTGGTATCAAGGGCTATTCAATTATTGCTATATTATTGCAATAAAACTTTATAATAAAGACAGTGGATCTGTATGATGAATTTCAGACTACAAGAGAAATGTGAATGTATTTGTTTTGTCATTATTTGTGAAATCTGACCTGGAAGGAAATGTTATCTTTTGTTAGTTTCTACTGATGACTGGATATTGTACTACTTACAAAAGTAAAATTCCCTGTAACTCAGTTGCAGAATTAATCCCGGACCAATAAACAAGAAGTTTAAATAAGAGTTTTGCCTCGAGCTGGATTATAGAAAAAATATCCTGCATCAACCCCTGCTCCATTAATTCATGCATATGTGTTTCTATTTAAAATAATGGTGTTATACTTGAATGAACAGGACTTCCCCCTGCCAGAGGATGTGATTATTAAAAAGGAGCTCAAAGGAACAAGATCTGCAACATCAGAAGTACACCAGAAGTAACTGAAATCAGTGAAACTAACCACATAGACAAGAGCGTGCAAAATCAGGTGCGTTGTTTTTGAGAAAAGGAACAGTAGAAGAAAGAAGTAAAATAATAAAATATTTACCTCTCCTTTAGTAAGAATAAACACGCTTTGGAAAGAAAGCAGTTTCCCTGTAACTGATTTATCCGGCGGGGTAGAAGGATTTACACAACAAAAGACAAAACCATTTTATAAAATTGGATGCAATGTGCGTTTACAAAGTGGACATTTCCTCTTGTCCTAGTGAATAACATAAGGATCTTGTATGTCATTTTACTTTGCAACACCTGTGATGAATTATTTGTAAATGCAATGAATAACATTACTAGGAACATGTCAAATTATACATTGATAATGAATTTTTGGATGCATCTGCTATGTAATTGTTCCCAGCGGATGTGTATTCATCTTCACCTGGCATTATTTTCCTGATTTTGGGGTTTGTTTTTTATTATGCACTTTCATTTCTATCATAATTGTTACAGTGATCCCTGTTCCTTTGTTCTAATCAGGTCCCTTTAATGGTGTTGCACATTCTGAACAAAAGAGAAGGGGAAAACACACCAGGCTATTGGCAAAACAAAACACTGGTCTTTATTTGTGACTTTCTAAGTGCCTGCTTGGCCTCAGAAGGTTGGGTGCTGTTGACAGGGACCAGTTGTTTCCCTGAATGTGTCTGCCAGCTGCTCTAGGCATGTGATCTGCGGAGCAGTAGGTGAATAAATGTTAGACTGCTCTGCTGACAGACAGGTACATGCTGCTTTTACTAAGTGCATCTGAGATTTTTTTTAAAAAGGTAAATAAAGCAAATTAGTAGCATTAGACGGTACGTTTGTTTTGGGTTTTTTTCCACAACACTCTGATATACAGAAATGCTCACAATGAAAACATCTGTCATCAGTTTATGGTTTCGGTAAGCAATACTACATTAATTGTGTTTACACAAACTTTCTCTATAATGTACTCTTTATCATACAGAGGTCATTTTTACTTTACAGAGTATACTTGTCTCTCAATACAAGTAATTTCAAAAAGCTGACAAAATCAACTGATCAAATACTGGACTTGTGTGCAGAACTTAGGCTTTTATTAACATCTTAATTTTTTTTCTCATACAGTAAATCATTTACAGCATCTACCTGAAACTGTTTTCCACTCAGAAATATTTGCTCTACACTTTACACCCCTTTGACTTCTTTATCGGTACTCACAGCCACTGACACCTCTCTGTCTCACAGGACAGTGAAGGGAACCACATGAACACTTTTAGCCAGAACAGTCTGGTTCTGGTCTTTTTCAGAGGTTCAGAGTTTCTGTTCCAGGGATATTTTTGAGACAGAGGAAATAACTGAACTTCTATCTAGATTTGATTTTTTTTTTTTTCCTGAATTCGGAGGGATGGGTTAGGCCTTGTCTGTGAAAAATGTCAGGTGGAAATTTTTAAACAAACCTTAAGAAAAAAAAAAACACCTCAAAGCTGGAAACAACATTCTCTCTCTTTCTCTCTCTCTTTTCCTTCCTTCCTTCCTTCCTTCCTTCCTTTCTTCCTTCCTTCCTTCCTTCCTTCCTTCCTTCCTTCCTTCCTCCCTCCCTCCCTCCCTCCCTCCCTCATGGTACTAATTAAATGGTTTATGGGTGTTATTTACCAAAACACTCTATTCTCTTTTGCGGAAAATGGAATTGGAAGGTATTCTCAGCAGAGCTGCCTGATTTTGAAACACTCATTGGCATTTTAGATTTTTAAATATTTCTTTTAAACATTTGTAGATTGCTACATTCAGCCTGACAGTTCCACGAGATCTCATTATAATAATTTATAAGATGCTGTTAAAAAGAAATTCTAAATGTTTAGCTTTCTGAAAGGGGAGGTAATATGAAGGTAAAATACAACTGGTCTTTTTAATCAATTGGGAAATATTTGTGTTCAGAATAATTTTAAACTATTTTTCTCCCAGTATTTTAACATCAGTCTCCCTGCGTGCAGCACAGCATGCAGCTACACAGTGTGCACCTAGGGTTTTTTTTTTTAATTGTGAATGTGAAAAATAAACTTAGTATTACATCACAAACATTAGTTTCCAGTAATTTTTACAGGGCTACAGAACATGCCTCCGAAAAGAGCACTACATGAATGCAGATTATATTGCATTTATTCACATTAAATAATTAGAAAGTGAACATTAAATTGACAGTAATGTAGAAAGATGTTTATTTATAACGGCTTAATAGCTACAACACCATACCAATACTTTGTTCATGGACAGCACCTCTTAACAAGAAGTATTTTTAAAAACATTAATGAGCTAAATGTTAGGGACACATGGAACTAAATTTTTCTCTTTATTATGCTGGCCTGAGCTAAGGAAATAGAAGTATTTAACCTCATGGTTACTTTGGGAAAATTGCGAGCAGAATCCAGTCAAATATGAGCTGTTTAGTATCAATGCTTTGTCGATACGTTGCAATAGTATTTGGTTTGTACTTATAGAATATATTTACATTTCACGTTTAGATATAATTGTTTTTCTCTTCACTACCACTTTGTGTTAGGTCTACTATAACCAACAGCACAAATATCTATTCACAGTGATTTAATAATTTGCACCAATTTTTTCCTGTTGAAATCTGGACTTAGAATTTCTTCAAAAAAAAGATGTACAAATACTTTATGATGCATATTTGGGAGCTAGCCCAAATTGTGGCAATAGTCATACACAGCAAAATATTTAATTTAATTTAATTTTTCATTAGTCTAGTATATCTGTTCTTGCTCTGATCCTGTAAATTTCTAATGACGCAATTGAATATCTTCCATTTTTGTTCCTCTAGAATTTTTTCATCTGTGAATTTTGCCCAACTATTTAAAAAAAATTATAAAAATGAAAATCAAGTGTCTCAGTTTGCAAAAGCTATTAAAAAAATTGCCACTTTCTTCATTATGCTAAACCAATTAAATCTACTTCTTCTGTTTCCATACATAAGCAACAGCTGTACATGCCATCTATGGGTAATTAATTGCTTCCAACTGCCTATCAATGAAAGTGGTATTTCTTTAAATCGGTGATACAGCACAACACGGGCCTCCAAGTACATCAAAGTACATCAGATCATGCAACACGTTTTCCATACTACAAGGCACACATTTCTGCACATACAGCTGAAGAGCAGCACACACCCTTGCAGTCTGTGCCCTAGAGCTGGGCTTCCTTCATCTGTGGAACAACCATTGACACCACGGGTCTACCACACAGACAGACTATAGGGCATGCCGTAAAGATGGAGAGTAGATATCAGAGTTTGCACCACCGAGTCAAGCATGTAAGATGTATAGCACCCTTAAATGGTGCCCCCATTCCCAAACATAATCACTTTCAATTGGCAGGGAGCCATCACTTCAGAAAAGTGAATCTCCGGAGGAGGACCAATACTGGTTTCAGCAACTGTTAGCAGTAGTTGAAGTTCTATAAGAAAATGGGGTGAAATGGAGACTGGAATTAGTATCCCAAATGTGTCTTATCAACCTCTTGCCCCCTCAATGGATAAGGTAAATTATTTTCTTTTGGAAGAGAATGTACAGGCTGAAAGCCTACTACTATAACTGGACTATGCCTGGTCTGCCTTGTTATAGAAATGAGTTTATATGATCTAGAGACAGCAAGGTAGCCATGTGGCTCATAGTTAATAACAAATAACTTTTTTTTTCTTTTTTTCTGTTTGAAAAATTCATTATAAAGATTTAATGTAACAAGATATTTTTTTCCAGCTCTATTAGAGAAGAAATGAAAGATGTTTGAGTTGAGGGGGGGATGGGGAAGCGGCACACGGAAACAGCTTTTATTGTTTACTCTTGAAGTTCAAAAGAAGTGGTGTGTGTGCCAAGCCTTTGTAAAAGCAAAGAATAAACAAACATTTTTCAGTGAAAAATGAAAGAAATTGCAAGGGTTTTTAAAAAGGTACATTGTTTTTTCAGGCTTAAGCCATTGAGTTAAAGCTTTTCGTCTCTTTTTTTCTGACATGTTTTTCTTCATTCGGATTTTTCAGGTTTTCTGCTCTGTACATATGGATATGAGTACAACTTTTAAAATTATATGTATATGAAGGAGAGGAGAGGAGACTTGATCTACCTTTTACATACACTGATATGAAGTAGGAGAGAAAACATGGAAGTCTCTGAAACTACACAAATGTAAAGCTAGAGTAAATGAGAAGAAAATTAGACATGTGGAGCAAAATTAAGACACGTTAAGAACATCAGAAGAGCCTACTGGCTCAGACCCATGGTCAAAGTAGCCCAGTATTGTATCTCTGACAGTAGCGTGGGAGACACTATTAGGGACAGCCATTAACTTTCTACAATCAATTCCTCTCATATTCCCCCAATGTCCAGAATTGCTGCATTAGAGTTATTAGAAAGTACATCCCTCTCTAGTCTTTGTAAGAGCCATTCATGGACCTGTTGGTTTTCTAATTCCTTTCTGAACCTGTTTATACTGTCTGTCCTCCACAGCCTACTGTAGAAGTAAAATTTGGACGTAATCTACTCTCTGCACAAAGGAGTACTCTATTTTATTTGCTTTTAGGTAGCTCCTTATAGGTTTTAGTGAGTGGTTCATGCTCTCGTATTGCATGGAACTTGTTAAACAGTTCCACATTCAGATTATTCATTTGGTAATAAACCTTGACCACAATTCTCCTCAGTCATGTTTCCAATCCCGGGTTTCTTAACCTCTCCATATGCACTTGAACCACCTTCTTGATTATTTTAATTGCCACCTCTGTTCCTCCTTCTATTTCATGGCATCTCTCTTGAGAACTGGACACCAGAACTGCACACAGTACTAAAAATGTGGGCACACCAACATTTTCACATAGCAGCAAAATTATGCCTTCTATCTTGTTCTAAAAACTTTTTCTGATTATGTCCTGCATTTTGTTGGTTTTGACTGCTGGTGCACACTGAGCTCATGACCTCAGAGACTTGCCACGGATTACTCCAAGATGCCTTCCATGAGTTCTGAATGGTCGTTCTGAGTTCAACATCATGCAGCATGGCTCAGATTATTTTTCCCTGATACATTTCCTTAAATTTATCTACACTGAAGCTCATTTGCCATCTTCCTTCTCTGCTCGGTTTTGCCACCTTTCTTCTCAGCTCCAAAGTTCCTTCAGCCATTTGGTAATGACATTTGACCACACAGAATAGCTTGATATCATCATCAAATTCGGAAATTTCACTACACGCTCTTTTCTCCAGGTCATTGAGGAAAATATTTAACAAATTAGTGTCAGTGTCTATCTGTCAGGGACCTTACTGCAGAAAATAAGCTATCTATCCTGTAAAATAACCAAAAACCCTACTCTTTGCTTCCTATTCTTTAACTAGTTTGCAATCCATAGGAGACATTTCCTCAACACTTGTGGTAATTGGGTTTCTTTACTAACCCTGTCAAAGGCTTTTTGAAAATCCAAATATATTACGTCCTCTGTATCTTCTTAATCCATGTGTGTACTGAAACCTTCACAGGACGCCAGCAGGTTAGAGACAAAGAATTTCCTCTTGTAGAAGTCATGCTGATTCTAGACAGTTTCTGTCTGTGTGCTCGGTGATCTTACTCTTTATTACAGATTCTACCCTCTTACCAGGAATAGAAGGATATGAGAGCAGCTTGTGATTCCTGAAAGGCTTAATGAAAGATCTGTACAATTCTTTTTTTGTAAATCATGTCATGCACATGCTTTTTGTAATATGTCTGTGGAATACAGCTTTTTAATATCATAAGCATTATTTATTATTACAAATTCATTAAGAATGGAGGCTTTCTACTTGCCAGTTTTCATACCCTGCCGCAGAATTATCAATTATTCAATAAACTCTGAAGAAAGAAGTTGGAATAAAAAGGTATGGACATGGAAAGAGTGTGGCTGTGCGTTATTCTTCCTCTATGCACTCAAGGTCTTATCCAGAACCCAGTCCTGCACTCTGACTGGCAATAGGAAATTTGCCCTGTGGGAGGAGACCAAACTCTGGCACCCGTCATTAATTTAACTGAAAGGCATAGTAGCATATTTGCTTTAGCCTGAGCTGTTTCATCCTGTTTTTCCTATAATAAGAACCTGTCTAAATAATTTCTATTAAAATTATACTTACAAACCAGTATTCCTTGTTAAGTTCATCATTAGACCCTACAGAGGTTTTGCTTTGACACTTCAAACACCAAGCTCAGTTTCTCTTCTTTAGTACAGGCAATAAAACAAATGCCTAACCTTCCCTATTTGAGGCTCTGAAATACTGGTCTTCTCAAAACTTCATTTAAACCAAAGAACGTGATCAATATTTTGGTATTTTGCATTTTTCTATTATGAATATATTAAATACACTGCATATGCACAATAAAAATATACTCACTCCTTATAAATTTTATTCTGTGTACACATACAAACTGCTGCAATTTAGTTATTTACTGGGTACTACAAGAGCTATAAAACGCCACTTTCTAAGAATACAACTGAGGCTTAAGTCAGCATTTTTATGATATCATCTGTACTGGGAAAACATTAAAGGCTCAATATTTAATAAACATAATAAACATCCCCATGAAACAAATTGTTCATAAACTACCTGTTTAATTTTTCAGGGTTCCTGAACCACATATTTTCTTATTAGTTGTGAGCCTGCTGGGTTGCAGGATAGATAGGGCCTGTCAGGGATAGAATATAATGTAGCGGTTTTATGAATTATTTCTGTGAGGAAAAGCCTATTACAGCTGACAAGAGGATGATGATATTAGCCCATCATCATTCAGATGGCACCACCCTTCCCCCTTTCATCCATCAGACCTCTTCTATGGAGGCTGAAAGCCATACAGTCTTTGCATAGCCAACACAAAGACAAATACTGCTCTTCTTCTGCGTCCATGAAACATTTAGTATTTCATTTTGAATCATGGCAGATGACAGTAACAAATGGCCTAATGAATCTCCCTTATTGTCCCTTGTGAATCTGAAGATGAGCTAAAAGTAAAATCTCTGCTTCTTTTTTTGGACATGCTCGTTTGGGATTGAAAGGTTTTTGCTGCATTCTGAATAGCATTCCTCTGTTACTGAAAATTAGACCAATAAACAAACAAGCAACTTGCAAACCACACAGTTATACCACCATAGACCATTCTTCACCCTGTACCTGACAGTGTTTTGGGGGAAGTGCTTCAATCAACTTTGGCACAATTATTTAAAGTAATGTACATATGAAAAAAAAGAGATACATAAAATAAATAATAAAACTACGTAATGAAGTTCTGCATTAGAAAACAATAGTAGTACATCAGTAGGCATCATGAATTGCAGGCCTGCTTTTAATGTCTTTTTATTTTTTTTGAAAGAAAATACACTAGTGATGTCCACACTTTACTGCAAGAATATGGCATTGCCTGTATTAATTCGTAAGATCTGATCGTCTAAACATGGCTTTAGAGAGGATCATCACTAAAAAAAATCATTACAGATGATCATTCCCCTATTACTTACTGCCTCTGCCTCCCAGCCTAGAAACTGAACATTGTTACACAGCCATTTTGCCTTCATTTGCCTGTGCAGGAAATTTTACAGGCAGAAACTAATAATATGGCTAGAAATAGTTTAGTGAGCACTGTGTGATAAAATGCTGCTATCACAAGACCTCACTCTCCTTGATCCACAGTTACATTAGCTTTTCTTTCAGCTGTACAGGTGCTTGCTGCACTTGCATCTCACCCATTGCTTTAACTGTCCTAGGCACAAGCTGAGAGCTGGCTTGACTCACACTGGGCTGTGCGGTGCCCTCCCCATGCTCTTGACATTCACTCCAGCATGACTGGATCTCAAGACTCCTGTTGGCCACCTCTGTCCTGCTGGGCAGGTATGCTTGAGGGGAGCCGTATGGTTTAGGTTCCCTGGCTCCATCCTGATTCCAGGTCGGAAATTGAAATGTGAGAGCAGTTCCTCAGTGTGCTTCAGTCTCCTTTCAGTGGACATCTAGACAGACAAGTACAGAGGGAGCTGCAATGCTCTGCAGTAATGTCCCCTAATCCAGATGATGAGGAAACTAAGACTGTGGACTGCACCTGTTCGGCAGCATATACACAGGAAACCTTATTGTCATTGGCTCCATTTATACTTCAGCCTGGCTCCAAGATGTTCTGCTGTTCTGTACACGCATCTATAAGAGGCCTAAAGTTGTCAAGGTGCAACCTATTTATTCATTCTTACCAAAGAGCTATCATATCCCTTTCATGGATGTACATAACGATAGCAAGCTCACACTTGCTCCCTTTTACTGGAAAAAGTCTTCCCTTCTATTTATTTCATCTTTTTTTTTTCCTTTTAACTGGTTTCATCTGTCCCCAAAACATTGTGATTCACTGAGCTTTGCTCCTCAGTAATGTCTCCCCTGATTCCCTCTCATGCAACACACAGGCTTTCCTTTAGAAAAGCACATGGCAGAGGAATGGCAGGAACTCCTCATCATTTATTATGAAAAGTTGTGGAAGTACTTCAGCAGCAAACACTTGTTTTGTTTTGTCAGGGAAGCTAACAAAAATGGCTTGCTTTATGTGTGAAACTTTTTGCACAGCTCTGTTTGTATCTACTGTAGGCACATGTGCATTTTTGACATGACAGATCATAATGGCTCTTTCAGAGCCATTACAGTTACCAAGTAAATCCTTCTTAGTTCAAGTACATATAATTGATTCCCATAGACTGTAATAGTTCCAAAACCAAGGCAATACCCTTACCAAACATAAAAGCAGTGGCAGGACTAATACATAATAGCAGTCAGTTTTTACCACCATGGTACTAGAAAATGATGCAGTGCTAACAACATGGCTTTTTTATTTGCTGATTTTTTGGCACAATAGAAGGAGCAATAATTCCATGGTATTAGAGCGGTATCATTCCTGCATAGTTGTGGTAAAGCTGTAAATCTTCAAGTATCACAGTAGTCATCTCAGTCTCCATTCAGAACGTAAATTAAGGGCTTGTCCATTTAATTTCTATGCATACAAATATTCTGATACAGTTTACTGGGGCAAGTAAATGAACAAGGCTTTTTTTTTCCTTGTAAATTAGGAGTGTAGAATAAAAGCCAAAACCCTCAAGTAACTTTAAAAATGGTACCACAAATTATAATGCAATAGTAATTTAAGCAGCATGCTATATACTTTAAACAAGGATAAGGACCTCAGTTATCTCTTCAGTCCTCTCCTGTACTCAGAAGGCTGCAGATTTGTATTGCTCACGAAGGAATTGTGCGAAACCCTTTCCCCAGCATCTTGGTGAGCAGTGGTATCACAGAGCAGGCATTACATTTTTTAATGTAATAGTCCGCTCCTCCTCAGCATGTCTGATAGATTCGATAAACAGCTTGGCAACATATAGCGCTGCCTTCTACTGCATGAGGGTATGCAAAAGGATAATCTCTGTGCTCTGAACATAGATGACCAATGACCCTAAAAGGAAGGAGAGCACTAAACGATTTATTGACAAGAAAGGCCATTTTCTTCCACATACAGAATATAGGTAAAGTGCAATAAGAACCTCCTCCTTTTTCTTTTTTTTTTTTTTAATGATTTTTGAAGAAAAGACAAGTTTTTAACATTTTTTTTTTTTGTTCTGAAAGAGTTTATATTACAATAGAAAAAGGTGCTGTAAACTTCAAGGAGCTAATGTACCTTCTGTAAAGAAGTCTCAGTGGAGATCATAGAAATTTCACATGACTCCCATATGTTAATAATGTCTTTGAATATAAAATCCAAATTAAAAACTGGAGCTGAATGAAATACTTTTGTTAAAAGTAACATTTTGAAATGCTGTCAGTAACTATCATAAATATTTGAGAAGTTAATATTTTAATCCTCAACTATAGCTCTGAAAACATTTTTAGTGACAGACAGTGCTTCATTAATAGAGTTCTGTATGTCTAATTGCTTTAGGCAAAGTGGGTTGCATTATTTTGACACATGACATGCAATTAGTACATGGTCACACGGCTAAAGGAAGATTTTACACCTTTTTTCCTTCTACATTCAGAGTGGATAATTAGCATATTTTTTCTGCTTAGAATAATCATCAGAGCCTTAGATCAGAAATTGCCTAATGAGGTAAAATTCCAGTTGTTGACATTAATACATGTGACATTTTTTTCAGTTGTAAAAGTAAACCTACTGCTGCCATTTCATTTACTCTTTCCAGCGTGTTCTTAAGATACAGCTATGGGTTTTTTTTTAGCATCAAGCCATTGAATAATCCTATCTTTTCAACAGAGAGAGATGAATGATGTTCTTATATTTTAGCATATTTGCTTGATAGTGCTATTTTAAGAAGATTAAATTTGGCTATAATTTCTAGCCATCCTAGGCAGATTGCAGTTCTCTTAAGACAAAAGGTATTGATCACAATATACATGCTCCTTGCTTATGAACTTTTTTGGCATACTGTACAAAAAATGGGAACTCATTTTGCTCAATTATAAGACCTATTCTGTAGGCTGTGCATAACACTCCTACAATGAAAGTTTGTCTTTTGCTTAAAAACATGTTTTGATTATCTTGTGTTGAAGAAATAATGATTTATTATAGATAAACTAATGTAACAAAATACACTTTGGCTACAGAAATAAGTGTTTTCCTAGAGAACAAATTCTGAAAATTTTAAAGGGATTATATCAGGTCTTTTTAAGTAATTTTTTTCCCTTGCATTGAGTGCAATTGCATATCACCTTTTAAGTTCAATTTCTAAAGAGCATATTCATTTGGGATAAAGGAAGTGGTTTGGATCCTCATTCCTTCACTCCTTATTCAGGCAAACTTTCCTCTGAAAAATTTGTATGAGGTGTGGGATCTGCAGCTGAGCCAAGTTTTCTGGATATGAGTTGTGATGATAGTTCTGGGTGTAGAATGTACATAGAGATTCTTCAGAACTACATCAGACACTTCATGCTACCTATAACAAAGGGCTGACATAAGCATGAGGCATACAGATTTTTTTTTACTTTTAATATCCTACTATTTATTTAAATACACAGGACAGAGGAACCACAGAGTACACTTTGCCATATTTCAGATATTTGATATTTACCAGGATTCGAAATAGCAGTAGGGTTAGCACTTAACATTTACAGAGAACAAAAAAGCATAAATTTCATAAATTGGGAGATAAATGTATTAAAACCAAGCTTGCTAATTCCACAGGAAGGATTAGTTTATAGAGTGACCTGACTATTTCATAGACATCACAGGAGACCAGAATGCCCATCCTGCTTCAGGTATGGTCAAAATTTATTTTTTTTCCTTTTGGGTTTTATTATTAATTTAATTAAAAATGAGCAGTATTAAGGTAAATCATAATTTTTTTTTTTTTTTTTTT
>WHYT01014928.1:134624-150440 GCA_009806455.1 Tetrax tetrax | reverse complement strand
ACCACCCTCCGACCTCGCGGGCTGTCCGGAGGGATTTGTCCCCGTGACGCTGCCAGCATCAGCCTGACAGGCTGGCCAAACAGCAAAGGGTTCGAGGAAACCCCCCGTGTCCCTAAACGCGGTGTGGCAGGCTGGTCCGATACGAGAGTCTCGTCTTTCTTGGAAAACTGGCAGGCTGGTCAAATTGAAAAGCGTTCGAGGTGACTCTCCTCCCTGTTCTCTATTGACACAATAGTGTGTCTTATCGTGACAAGTGTGCTGTTACTTAAGAAACTGGAAGTCTAAAGAAAAGAGTGGAAATGCAAATAAAGACATAATTCAGATCTTTACTTATATGTGCTACAAATCCTTGTAACACTAACTTAAAACTAAAAAAAAAAAAAATCAAAGCTAGAGACAGTTCTATTTGTGTTACAGAAACGAAGATAGAAGAGAATTAACTTTCCTTAAGACTGCCCATCTAACAAGCTAGTTTCTGTAATTATAAGACATAATCTGATATCAATGGTCTGGGTTTTTACTCAATAATTTATACTTAATATTGCTCTATTGTTAAAAAAAATATTATTTATCACAAAATCCATTTGTTGGCCAATTATTTCCCAGACAGTAAGTCCTAAATTACATCAAACAAGTTAAATTACGTAAGTGTAAATGAGAAGAGAATCTGTCTCTTTGCATGATTTTGTTTTGTTTTTTTGGCTTGCCTCACTACCTTAACCAGTCGGTGATGTCTGTTAACACACCTGTACCTTGCATGATGCGTAAGCAGATCGTGCACACGAAAAGCCCCTTGGCTACGTCAAAACACAGAAACTGAGGCCTCACTGATGCCCTATCAGCACAGAGCAGTCCTGCCGGTGTAATTAAAACCAGTTTTAAATAAATTTATTTAGGTCTGTGAAAACCACTGTGGGTGCAAACCTCCGTGTGTCGCACATATGTTTATAATTATCTCTTATCTGTTTATCTTCATTCTGTCATTTCCACACAAGGTCTCGTAAAGCAGTGACAATAAATAAGGTATTGTGTTGAGGCAGACATTATATATGGAAAGATAAACACAGACCTTGGAGACCGTGGTTCTCCTCGGGATATACAACAATTACTTAAAGCAGAAGTGTTCTGTCATCATTCAGTTCCAAATTACCAGCTTTATTTTATGTAAAACACAGAAGTAAGCTTGTGGGCTCCCTGTCTGCACTGTTCCCACTCAATTGTTCCCATCTCAACTGCTTTCCTTCTCACGCCTACACCATTTTTGCCCTCTTATTTGTAATTATTTCAAAGTATCCTTTTTTTAGTATCCCAAAAGCGTTTACTGGATGTGGCTTTCAGCCTGTCTCTCCAGCACCTCACTCACTGTTTCCTCTTTTCACTACAGCATCTGCACTACAGATGTAGCTGAGGGGTCCTTTTTATAGTTTGCTGCTGTGAAAGAACAACTCATCACTTAATTATAGGCATGCTTGAAGCTTTTAAAGTTAAATAATGCTTTAAGAAAATGCGTGTCTTTAAAATCATTTCAATAAATTAATCTGATGGGATAAAAAGAAAAATAATGTTTACATTTCTATCCTATTGCACTGCCCAATTACTCTTTATTAGAAATAGGACTGTCTTGGTAACCAAGTGATCCTACTGGCTACACACCAACTGTAATGGATACACCGAGTTTAATGGATTTCTTAGCTGGAGGAGGAGGCTGTTACAACATGTTCTGTATATAAAATAAGTAATTTACTTTAAATGCTGGCTGCCACAATGCATTTAATGTATCCAATTTATGAATAAGTCATTATTTTTATATTGGTCTTCCAAATCTCTCTATGAACTACATAGAATTTACTGAAAAATGCTTTATCATCCACTAAGAAAAAGATTAGGGCTTCCTTTTGTGGAGCACTCAGGTTTTTTATGGTCTGAGAGTGATTTATTCTTGTGGAATAATATGAACTAGGTGTTTTTCCTGAAAGATTCATGAGATCACTCCCATGTATTGATGTCTTCTTGCCTTTGTGACATTTTTTGTTATGTGCAAGAAGACACACAATTCCAAATACTAACTGCTAAATATCATAGAATCATAGAATGGTTAGAGTTGGAAGAGACCTTTACAGATCAACTACTCCAACCCCCCTGCAAGGAGCAGGGACATCTCCAACCAGATCAGGTTGCTCAGAGCCCCGTCCAACCTGGCGTGGAATGTTTCCAGGGATGGGGCATCCGCCACCTCTCCAGGCAACCTGTTCCAGTGCTTCACCACCCTCATTATAATTTTTTTTTTCCTTATGTCTAGTCTAAATCTACCCTCTTTTAGTTTAATGGACACTACACTATCACTACAGGGCCTGTTAAAATATTATATACATATATAATAAATATATAAAATATATTCATATAGACAGAAAGTGCTGGAAAGAACTGCATTTGCCATTATGAGATTGTCTGTTTCTCTTCAAAAGTACAGTCAAGAACAAATAAATTTAATTCTAAAATACATTAAGTACACATGGTTGTATTACAACTTTGATTAACAAAACCATATGCCAACAGTAAAAGACAACAAAACTAGTTAACCCTTAGAGTAATTCAGAAGTCTAGATGAAGTAGAAATCTTGATGACTGCAACAGCTGCATATTTCAAACCACGCTGTAACGGACTGTTAAAGCTTTGGGATTCAGCTGACCGCTAGCCCTGCTACATGTTGCTATGGAGGAGGGTTCATGGCAATAACTGCATATGATGCTTCACTGTGGAAAGACAGTTTTCTTCCACAGTGTCAACCTACATAAGAGTGATTAGTATTTACTTATTTTCTCAAAGATGACCACCCTCTGTGTCTGCAGTGATGACGAGTTAACTTCAGAAAAAAATGCTGCATTATGGTTGGCAATGATGAGTCCAGCACAAAATATTTGCCTTCCATAAGTACTTTCATCTGGAGTTCTAACTCACTGCACAGATAGTTGTGTGCATTTTTTTCTCTAGAAAGTTATTAAATGGTTCTGGTATCTACATACTCTTTCCTTACTTCATGCTAACTGTCCTGGTTGTGGCAGGGATGGAGTAGCTGGTGTCTTTTGTATTTTGTGTGTGAAGAATGTTGATAAACACCCTGATGATACCAGTTGTTGTCAATGAGACCAAGGACACTGTCCGGCTTTTCAAGTCTCGCTGATGTGCAGATGCAGGAAGCTGGGAGAAAGACAGACAGAATAATTGACCCAAACTGGCCAAAGAGAGTATTCCATGCCATAAACATCATGCTCAGTATATAAGTGGGAGTTGGCCAGGATTTCCTGGCATCCATCCCTCTCGCTCACTGGCATCGTTCCCTCTACCTTGCTGGCTCCCTTTTGCTCCTTTGCTTGCTGCTCAGTTTCGTTTCCGTGATCGCTGTCATTGGGACATCAGGTGGTGAGAAATTGTACATTGTTCATTTTGTATATTTTAGTATCCTTATATTCTATTATTATTGTAGTTTTCCTTTGCTATTTTAGTAAACTGTTGTCATCTCAACCCACAAGTTTTTCTTTCTTGGCAATTTCTCTCCCACGTCGCACTGGGAGAGGGAGGGTGAGTGAGAAACTGTGTGGTGACTAGGACTAAACCACAACCACTAGCTCTCACTGAAGGGGATCATCTTGTAAAAAATAAATTAACTTTTCACTCTGGCCTCTACACTATAACTTGAACAAAAGTCTAAGTAGTGTCTAATGCTGAATGCAGCATCATGTATAATTGATGTGAGCTATACTAACGATGTTTTGTCCATAAAAAAATGTTCAATAAGGAGGAGGAGGTTTGCAACAGAAAACAAATAATTACAGAAGAAAAGCATAAATTTAGTAAAAATGCCAGACAACAGGGCAATAATTTTGGCAATAAATTAGCTTCCTTCCAGCAATTTCAGGTGTTGTAGCTGTAATTCTTAGTTCTTAATTAAATACCTTAAAAGCATGAGATATATAGATAGGACTACAATGTTTCAAGTTATTTAAATATCAAAAATCAAGAGGTAAATATTTTATGCCTAAATTGAAGCAGATGCATGTACCAAGACATTTCAAGTAAAATAATATTTAAGCATTTCATATAATTTTAAAAATCTCACTGTAGTATTTAAGCCAGAAGCCTATGCACCATAGGCTCGCTCTGCAGCTACCAGAGCCAGAAAGGTCCTTCCTTGGAGCAATTTTACAACAGCCAAGATATTAATTGCCATGCAGAGATAATAGTTTCTTCCTCTTGACTACACAGGGACCTTGAACAACTATGCTCCTTGCTGACGTATTTTTGCTAAGTGACCAAAGACAGGTGGAATAAATATGGCCACTAAAAGTCTGCCATAAAAATCAGGCTCCACTGAAATCCACAGAAAAACTAAGATTAAGGCAAAAAAAAAAGCTGTGCTTTTTAGGAGCAGACCACCCACAAATCTCTGAGTCAATAGGACTGACAAGTGCTTAGGACTGCAGGGATGACGGATTTAGGAATCTGGCTTTATCCACCTTGACTTGCTTAGATTTGAATACATTTAATGAATGCAAATATACTTAACACTTTCATGCCGTGGCAATTTTGTGCATCCAGAGCGAACACCACAGTGGGTATCAGACACTGCAAAACGATACTTACAGTACCGAGGCTGAATTCGACAAAAGCAGCCGGTGCAACACCTAGCAACTCTGCCTGCAAGTAGAAAAATAATAATCTACAATGCTTTCATTCTACTGAGAAATTAAGTCAGAAATGGTATATTTCTGTGAATACCCTGCTTCAATTACTTGGTAGTACTCACAGAAACAGGCTCTTGATCTGGTTTAGGTCCTATACTAGAGAAACTAGAAAACATGCAAAACACAGTGAGGTTTCTAGCAAACAGACAAAGCTTCTTAAAGAATGCACCATCTACAGTCTCCCAGGAATAAGCAAAGGAAGTAAACTTGGCCTATAAATATTTTTATAATTATCAAACAGCTTTCAAGTGGCTTTTAAGAAATGAGTTCCAGTCCATCGTAATTACTTCTAAAAGACGGCTGCCTTCTGTGTGCTTAGTCTCTTCCTTTCTTCACTTCTGTTTTGTTTGTCTTTACTTTGATGTTCAGCTTTGTTTTCCCTGGGATCATAGTTCCAGTTGTTTCCAACCTCACAGTGCATCCGTAACTGTGGGACCCAGAAAAGACCGGGGGCAATCAAAAATGCTCTTTGATTTATATTCCTGCAATGAGCCTTGTTTTACAACACCATGCCACAAACAGAAAACAGGGAGCCAAGCTGCTAGTAGAACATAAGTATCTGCCTTTGCACCGTACTCTGTTAACCTGTACAGCCCTGACCTCCTGAGAGTCACACACGGCACCAGAAGGGGAGGATCCGTTCCTCTGAAACGTGTGTGTTCTTCCTTGTATTGAAATATATGCACATCCTGCAGAGAAGTGCAAATACACCCAAAAAGTAATAGTCTTTGCATTTTGCAGTTGTGGAAAAAAGCTGCAAACAGATTTTCCCATGTCCAACCTTACAGATTTTAAGAAGTCTTTGAAATGGTCTAATAAATTCCATTCCTGTAAGATAAATTGAACACATTGTTAGAAGAAATAGTTTATTTTTACATTAGAATAAGCTAATAGTGAAGAGCTTTCAGAGAGAAATACATATTGGTATAAGCACAGTCCCACACTCATTACTTAGAAAGGATGTTGCAACAGAGCATCTAGATCCCTCAGTTTATTTGTCCTGAAAAAAATCACTGACTAAAACTCAGCTCTTCTCCAGCTTAGATTTACATAGGTACTCCTAAAAATGTTTGAATCCTACCCAAAATCCTTTTTATTTATTTTTTTTTTAATAAAATCAGGTCATCATATCCAGATCCTTCCTTGAATTATTTTCTAGCCATCAGTCGCTACTCACGGCTGTTACCATAGAATCATAGAACGGTTTGAGTTGGAAGGGACCTTCAAAGGTCATCTAGTCCAACCCCACTGCAAGGAGCAGGGACATCTCCAACCAGATCAGGTTGCTCAGAGCTCCGTCCAGCCTGGCCTTGAACGTTTCCAGGGATGGGGCATCCACCACCTCTCTGGGCAACCTGTTCCACTGTTCTACCACTGTCAGTGTAAAAAAATTTTTCCTAATATCTAATCTGAATCTACCTCCTTCTAATTTAAACCCATTACCCCTCGTCCTATCACAACAGGCCCTACTGAACAGCCTCTCCCCATCTTTCCTGTAGGCCCCCTTGAGGTACTGGACGGCCGCTATCAGGTCTCCCTGGAGCCTCCTTTTCTCCAGGCTGAACAGCCCCAACTCTCTCAGCCTGTCCTCCTAGGAGAGGTGCTCCAGCCCTCTGATCATCTTCATGGCCTCCTCTGGACCTTCTCCAACTGGTTCATGTCCTTGTGCTGGGGGCTGTTGAAGAACACTCCTCTCCAGCAATACAGTGCTGTCCTCCTGAGGAAGGCTATCCCTCTGTACCTGAAGTCCCCAAAATGGGTCCTTCACCACACACTATGGACTATGGTAAAAAGGAGCGTACGTAACACCATAAACTCCACTGATCCATGGGTTGATTTGTGTCTCCTGGTAGGAGAGCAGGGATGTTCTGAAACACCGCGGTAGAATATGTTAGGGTAAACTGACCTGAGCTTCCAGATTACTTTCTTCTCCTCCTTGATGGTTGTCAGTGAGTTCTTAGCAATGGATATAATACCAAAAAACAATGGCATTTTGACATTCTGTATGGACCTTGAGACCTGCCATGGAAGGCATCATCTGCCTTGATGATCATAGAATTATTCCCAACTCCCACTGGTATCCTATTCAGCCTCTGGTCCACCTCTCATCTCCTTTCTGCTGTCTCATGATACCAAAGTCTGTTTTCTGGATCAGCTCTGGTCAGAGGCCGCTCACAGTCCTGCTCCCTCCCACTTTGCCTTCTGTCATCCCCGCTTGTTTCCTTCCGCACACTTCTGTTTATATCCTTTTTTATCTTGACGGTCATGTACTTACAGAGGTGGTTCTTCCATAAGTAAGGACCCGTCCTACAAGTTTACTTGCCCAAGTTACCAGATGAGTGTAATGCATAAATTATACATGTATCCTCTGTCATTACTTAGAAAGCTGCATCGTCTGCCTGCAGCGTCAGTCTCACCTTGTTGTACTTGGATTATTGGTCGTTAGTGTTATTGGTCGTTAGTGTTATTGGTCGTTACACGACAGAATAGACACAGCATATGTCCTATTGAAAACTGTCTGGAATTATCTGCTCTGCCTTTTACTTAGAGTTTTTGAGTTTGACGTCAGTTTTTAATCTGCCTTCGCTATAGATGCGGGTGTTTGCGGAGCGGGCAGTGTCCTGTGGGGATCGTTGGAGTTGATGGGAAGAGCTCGGCCCTGCCACCTTGCAGCCAACCAAGATCAAGGGCATGGCAGTCTAAAGTAAGAGAGATGCAAGAAGTTTCTTCACCAAAAAGAGCTACAAGGGTGTAAAGACAACTGTTTCAGAAAACAAATCACTGTGAAGTGCAACTGCTGTGTGTTTATAGCCCTTGAAAAGACAGGCAAATCAGACAATTCCTCTTCCTTACAAGTTTTTAAGTATGTACAAAAGCGAGATGACAGTATTTAGGGCTTTTGATTACTCTGTTGGCTTCTGTCAAAAGAAGCAGCAAAAAGGTGTTGGGGTTTTTTAAAATGTTATATTTGTTTAGTATGATACTTCTATTACTGAACAGTTTAGGCATTTAAAGTATTATTGAATCATGAACATTTAGGAAGGAGAACATTGGTGAGTATCCTTCCTGTCAGAGAGAGCAACTCATTTCTTAAAGAATGATCTAAAAAGAAGGAAATAATACCCACTGTCAGCAAGGTCAGTTTCGTCAATGGTTTCAATGACAGTTGAAGACAAGCAATTGAATCACTCTCTCCCATTTTAAATGGATATGTATGTCCCTTTGTATTTTTATGCAATGTCCATCACCTTTGTAAGTGGAATCTCTGTTTCTTAAATCACAGATTACTAGATAAAATAATAAATCCCTTTATTTCTGGATAGCTAAAATTGTGATCAGTTAGATATTGTAGCAGCATGTGTACTACTTTGACTTTCTTTGTCAATAATGTGAAGATCTGATAGATACTTTCATAGTCACACTGTAGACCCAGTACCAGGTAATGGGAATTTTTTAATTAATCTGAGAAAGAAGATACTACATTTCATTTTGATTTATTAATCCTTCTTATTATGCAGCATATTATCCTGTATTATTTATTTTATCAAGTGCAAAAAAGAACTAATTTTTAAAACATAAATATTTTAAATACGGTTAATGCTGCTAGGTCAGCTAGATAGATGTCGTAGTTTAGCCCTGCACGGGACCAAGCTACGCAGTCTCTCACTCACTTCCCCCCGCCTCCGAGGGGACGGAGGAGAGATAATATACAAAAAGGCTGGAGGTTTGAGATAAGGACAGGGAGACATCATTTCAGTTATCATTACAGGCAAAACAGACTCGATTTTGGGGAAAACTCTTTACTTATTATTATTAATAAAAGCAAAGCAAGATAATGAGGAAGAGAACAAAAACAACTTCCCCCCACCCCTCCTTCTTCCCAGGCTTAACTTCATTCCACTGTTCCCTCCTGCTCGGGGGAAGAACTCCTCTCGTTCCTCCCCTGCTCCAGCATGGGGTCCCTCCCATGGGCTACAGTCCTTCATGAACTGCTCCAGCACGAGTTGTTTTTCCACGGGGTCCAGTCCCTCCAGAACGGCTGCCCCAGTAGGCCCTCCATGGACCACAGCCTCCTTCAGGCATCCACCTGCCCTGGCGTGGGGTCCTCCCCGGGCTGCAGGTGGATCTCTGCTCCTCCGTGGGCCTCCATGGGCTGCAGGGGCACAGCCTGCTCCACCATGGTCATCACCACAGGCTGCAGGGGAATCTCTGCCAGGAGCCGCATTACTGCTCCCCCTCCTTCTTCACTGACCTTGGCGTCTGCAGCCGTTCCTCTCACAAGAAATTCTTCACAACCAGCCCAGGCAGACCCCTCTCAGGTTCTCCTCACATCTCATCTCTCCACTTCTTGCAGCCGGACCAGGCTGAACTGGGCCCAGTCGGCCACCCGGCAGGAGGTCACAGGGTGAGGGCTGCAAGGCTCACAAGGCTCACGCCTCCCCCTCTCTGCCCCACTTCTGCTTCTTCACCACTTCTTTTTCTGTTTTTCCCCTTCTTAAATACGTTATCGCAGAGGCATTATCACTGGCCATTCTGCTACCAACTGGCTCAGCCCTGGCCAGCAGCGGGTCCACCCTAGGCCTGGTCGAGTCCACTGAACAAAGGGGAGCAACTTCTAGCAGCTTCTTGCAGAAGCTGCCACTGTAGCCCCGACACTAAACAAAACCAATAACAATTCACACAGATAAAAGAGAAGGAAAGAATGCCTGTACTGATTAATCCAGGAGACACTGTTTCACCAAAACTTTTACCTTGTATGTAACAAAATCCTTGAATGAATAAGAGGACATAAAGCACCAGAAGAAACCCACCCTAGATTTACTGATGACATTGCAACTGGTTTCAAAGACAAAGACTGTGAAACAGCGATCAAAAAGCTGTGAGTAATATGAATTCAGTTTGAAAATATCTTCAACTGTGCTAACTCACAAGATAGCTTTTAAAAGGTGCTCAGGCCAATTTTAAGAGCCAGATCTTGCCAGAGGCCTTCATCCTCGTCAGTATTCCAAATTAAAAATTATTACAGAAAGTAATCACATGTAATTTCATATTAAATTAAAATGCCAACCTAAATCCAGACAAGTATTAATTTGACAATATAGGAAGAATACAAATGTGTGTACATTATTATACAAATATATAGCTATGAAGATAAATACATGACATTGTTCATTGGAAGAACGGAGAGGACCCTATAATAACTGCTAACCTAACTGAAAAGACAGGGGCTAATTTATTTTCTGTCAGTGAATTCTGCTTGGTAACAGGGAAATGCTAGGAGAGGTGTCAGATCTTGTGACGCTAACTGAGGGACAATTTTTCAAGAAGAGAAAGAGAAGAAAGTTTATAGGTTTTGGTTCAATCCAATATACAGTATTTCTTGTGTGAAAGAGAGCCTTAGCTTAGTTCTTTCTGTCTTCTTTTTCAGGCAGCCCAGTTTAAGTCTTTTGGCACTATCAGAATATATTTATTTAATCAGAAAATACTTATTTCATATGAAATTGCTGAGTTACCGAAAAGGGCTTTTAACCGTTTATTAACTTGGGACAATGTAGCATAGTGATCCAGTTAAAAAGTGAAAAATTAATAAAGTTGTTATTAACACAGTTTTACAGTAAAAGCCAAAACATTTTAAGTAAGAAGCTCCATAAAATGTCTGAATTTATCCACTTACTTATTAAATTGGGTCACTTAAGTAACTGGTTTCATTATACATTTATCTTTTTCTATACAACTGAAAATTCCTTAGGAACAGACCATTTGTTCTCAGAGACATGTAGGAGACTACAATCTGAGATGATGTAATTTTCAAAGGCCAGGTTTTTTTAGTTCAGTGAGAGCTGATGTTGCTCATGCTGCCCTGAAAATTACATATTTTATCAATCAATCAGCCACATTCATTAGGCTCTTCAAATCTGGGCATAGATTGTTAAAATTGTACTTGATGGTGTAACAACAAGAAACAAATCTAACTGGCAAGCAATAAAATTTTCTTCTCCATAACTTTGTGAGTTCTGCATATAATTTCTTACTTGCTTAAGGTTTTTGGCTAATCTTGACAAGTGAGGGAGAGATAAAAGGGAATTGGTTTAGGGAACAGCTTGTCAAGGTATTACGTCCCTAGAAATAGGAAACTGCTTAGCCACTCTTAGAAGATGTCCTGTGTCTCAAAGCCAAAGATATTCAAGCTAATTTTTTATTTGCCTATGAACAGTAGATCATTTTCCCTCACTTAATTTTTTCATTGGATAAGGTAACCTTGTAGACCTTATTTTTTATTGCAAATATGAATGCACTCAGCAAAAATCCTATGCCATTTACTCTAACAGGACCAGAATTTGACCTTTCTATTTGTATTCCCCATCAGAATTGATTTTGTAATGGTTTCCTTAACAAGATAACCCATCAAGGAACTGATGACAACTGCACTTAGCAACCTACTTAACAGATCCAGTTTGACAACTATTACACATTAGTGAACGTCATCAAAGCAGGGTGTAACTTAATATTAAAATAATATAGCAAACAGATTTGATAGGGACCATAGTTGCTTGAGAGGTTAAAGGTGATAACTTAAGAGCAGAAATGTTTGACTTTGGAATAATACTGTCTTGTGACTAGAATGGAGACAACGCCTACTGCTTATGAGGGTAGTTCAATCATCAGATTCAAGTAAATGCTTGATTTGTTGCTAATGGTATTTAGAGCTGTGTGTTAATGAAGGATTTCCCCAAAATTTCATTTCATTTGGTTCATGAACAGGCATATGATGTCTCTAGAGGAGACCTCATTCAAATTGGCATCTTCCAGATCACAGATTGGCTGTTTTGAGTTGATCAGTTCAAGTTTTACAGGGAAAAGCCAATTTTCCCATGTCTCTGTTCATTTTGAAATAAATGGAATTGCTAGTGTATGCTTCTGTGACTGGAATGGAACTGTGATGAGTGAACTAGATTATCTTGCAAAAGAGTAAATAGAAATAGCTATGGTCTTAATTCCAGTGAACTGGAACTATTTACTGTCTGCCCTGGTGTGGGGTCCTCCCCGGGCTGCAGGGGGATCTCTGCCCCTCCGTGGACCTCCATGGGCTGCAGGGGCACAGCCTGCTCCACCATGGGCTGCACCACAGGCTGCAGGGGAATCTGCCAGGAGCTGCATTAATCCTCCGCCTCCTTCTTCACTGACCTTTGTGTCTGCAGCCGTTCCTCTCACAAGAAATTCTTCACAACCAGCTCAGGCAAATGCCTCTCAGGTTCTCTTCACATCTCATCTCCTCTCCACTTCTTGCAACCGGGCCGGGCCCAGTTGGGCCCAGTCGGCTGCCTGGCGAGAGGCCAGAGGGTGAGTGCAAGGCCCACAAGGCTCACGCCTCCCCCTCTCTGCCTTTGCTTCTGCTTCTTTCTTTTTTTTTTTTTTCTTCCCCCTTCTTAAATACATTATCACAGAGGCATTATAACTGTCACCGATTGGCTCGGCCCTGGCCAGCGGCAGGCCTTCCTTAGGCCTGGCCAGCTCCACTGGACAAAGGGGAATGCTGGAGTTGGTCAGCAGGGGTAGTCCACATTAAAGTAGCTTTGTTTGTAGAGCAGAGGAAAGCAGAATTTCTTGGCAGAGATGCAGTTTCTATCAGCAACAAAAATTTCCTGATATTTTTTAAATAGCTCACCTTACCAAATAGCATAAATAAACTATCTTAAGGACACCTTCCAGAATAAGGTGAATCTCCGTATAGTATTTTTTTAGGTGGTTATGTCAGAGATATGATGTTTTCTTGATTCTTCAGCATCTTATATTTTAGCAGATAAAATCTTATTGTGTAACCCTGACTCTTGATTTCACTGTTAGGAATTATCTAATCTTAGAGTTCAGTATCAGTGTACAGTAATACAGTACAGACTATTCCTGAAGTATCCCTTTAAACTTATTTTGCTTATGAAGTTCACTTCATGCTTTGGCTTCACTACAAAGAATGTACCAAAGTATCTGTAACAGCCACCTTTCTTTAAAAACAGTAACAACTTTTAGCAGCAGAGTGATTTTTGGTTTGGTTTGGGATATTATGGTTTGTATTTTTAAAAAGTCATTAAATGAAATTAACTGTACTGACAAAATTGCCTTCTTCCTGAGGTAACAGGAAGCATAGGAGCAAAACCATCATCACTTGGAAACAAACGTGATTTTTAATCTTAACCATTTTCACTCTGTCAGGAGATTTACATGTTAAAATTAATAAAGTACTCAAATCTCTTTCTGTGGCAACAGTGAAAAATTTGGTGAGAGTAATATGTAAAATGAAATCAGGTATCAGACCTGCAGGGTGCTAACGTAGTTCAACCATTTTGGTTTATCCTGGCTATCAGTCATAAGGTGACATATCTCTACAGCTGGAGTGGTATAACAGCTTGGCTAGACATTTTGGGAGAAAGAGTAAGTGGAAGAGTGGTTACTGTTGACCCAAAGGTAAGCACCAACATCTGCTAATGTTAAACAACCTCCCTGAGCTACAGTGGAAGCTACGGTGGAAATTATGGTCTCACAAGTACAGCTTGAATTGATCGGCTTTACACAGGGTCCATCCAGAGTAATGTATTCCATGGGTTTGCAGCAGGAAGGCAATCGTGTGAAGCTCTGTCCTATTTCAGGTATGCCCTTCCAGTATTCTGCTGAGCTGTCCTGAGTATCTTTATGCTACATTGCAAATCTGTGCTACAGCAGGATAAACAGATAAATACTGACTGATTTTTTTTTTTAGTGTTCTCCGTGGGATGGGAATAAGTCATGCTCATTCACCAGCGGCCTACAGAGTATGCTGGCATTTCAGTATATGTATAACTTACAAAGTACATTAATATTGCCACTGACTGCTTCAAATTAATTACTTGGATGGTTCATAACTATACTCAAAATATTTTGTAGTTGTCTCATACATGTAAAGTGGATATTCAGCTTCTTGAAAGAGCAGGTCTTGCACTTTCAATCAGTCCAAGCATGTAATGCTAAATCAATGTACCCTTTTCTGTCGGTTCCTCTGTGTACTGCACAACTATGGTAGATTGTGATAATAGATAGTAATAATATATAATATTAATATATAATTTTATAGCCTTCTAAGCCAATATTAAAGCATCTGCAAAACTTAGTCAATATTATCAAGGGAGACATAAACATGAATACTGTCAAAAGTGTCAACACAGAAAGCTGCACTGCCTCTTGGAGACACTCAAGAGCTGGATGTATTCATCCTCCTGCTATGTGACTAGATAAATGCTTGTTGTATGACTGAAATCTAGTTCATAGAATAATGAACATCTGGAGGTCATGTAGGCCAAGCTTCATCTCCTTGGGGATATCAGTGTGAAGTTTTTCCCTTATCTAATTGGAATTTCCCATGTTGCAGCTTGTGTCTGTTTGTAGGCCTTCTGCTGTGTACCTCTGAGAAGTCTGGCTTCATCTTTTCCCTTGCCTTCTCTTTTTAAGGCTGACCTAACCCTGCTCACTGCTTCTCCTCGTACTTCATGTGCCCCAACCACTTTATTCTTGGCTGGATCTGCTCTGCTATGTCAATGTATTTCTTGTACAGGGGACTCCAAAACTTCATACAGTACTCCAGTTGCAGTCTCACAACAGACAAACAGAAGAGAAGAAACATCTCCCTTGACCTACTGGCTAATGCACCTCTTGTTTATCACCACTCACATGAAGGGATTCGATTGAGGTGTGTGCTACAGATGTCTCAAATGTCTTCAAACAGACATGAAAAATAATATTTTTTCCCATATTCTTACAGCAAAATACAAAATCAGTGCCATAACTCTCTACAGCATGTAATTTCTTACATTGTTAGCAACTCAAAACAAAAGCCAAGCATTAGTACTCGTATAGCCTCATTAAAATGCTGTAAAAGTATTCACAGACGAGAAGATTCTAGTGGTTAAATCCTGTGAATTTAAACAATAATATATTTATATAAAAATCTTGCACTTCATCACTGCCCTTACCGAGACCACTTTTGAAAAACTGAAGTGGTAAAGGAGCTGATGATATCCTAGGTTTATGAAATGCTTCTTTTCCTTATTATAATTTCTTTACAAGCTTCTCAAACGTGCTCAAACAGGTGATGTATGTTTTTCCTGTCAGCTCTCCTCCCTAACTAAATAATTTACTTTCTAATGTAATAAATGTCGGGCGTGTACTTCCCAGGATGGATGCTTGAATCTAACATTCCATCAGGGAGGCTTTGATTATAGGTTTTATTAATTATGATTGTACAAGGCAGACCTGGCACAATACTGTCATGAAACTAGTATATTCATTTTCTTGAGGTAAATCTCAAAAAACACAGTCTAAAAATGTACTGAATTTATATCTCCTTTATGTTCAGCAGATCATGCCTAACTAGTTCTCATTTCAAGACGAAATTGAGGTTGGGTGAGTATTTCCAAATGTAGGTGCCTAAATATATTAGGACATACATATGACATAACATAGAAGGACTAATTTTCTGGAGTGGTCACTGGATGAAGCTACTGTTAAGGTTAAAGGGATCTGAAAATAAGATCTTTAAGTAAAGACTCTGCATGAGAAACATCTTTGCAAGTCAGACCACTTCTATGTAGATTCCTATGTTTGAAAATATTGTCCCTGGACTTCAGGGCATACTATTTCAAACCAACCTACCAGTCTCTGTCATCAGTGAGAAGTTCTACAGTGTGTTAAAAATTGCTACCATTGGTGAAAACAGGACAGATTTTACTCTCCATATTAAATCCTATGTTGTGCATTAAAAGCTGAAATTCAGTACTGTGGTACGGTAACTATTTCTTAAAATTACCACCAACTGCTACGTGTACAAGAGATTTACTTGGTTGCTGTTCAAGAACTACGATAGAGTAATAGAAACTAGTGTATGTATGTCCCTTAAAAATAGTGCGATGTATGTATTACACTTGTCCGAACAGGTTTTACTGAATAGTTAGCAATTCCTGTAACATACCAAGCCAATAAGTATCATCCTGTCATCAAACTAAAACAGATCTGACATCTTTTCTTGCCTGGGGGGGGGGGGGGGGAAGG
>WHYT01014928.1:73154-134604 GCA_009806455.1 Tetrax tetrax | reverse complement strand
GGGGGGGGGGGGGGGGGGCAATTGTTACGATTGTGCTTCATTACAAGTTACATTGCATAGAGTACCACCAGTGGAAAGAAGAGAGGCCTTCCCTTGTTTTATCTTTGGAAGATCGGTAGTTATAAACTGAACCAGATTTTCTCAAATGACTACGCACTTTTAATGAAAGTTCTACCATGTCTCTACTGTTTTTTAATTTTGGCAGGAAGATGAATGTATTCATATTTTCCAAGATATTTCTTGCCTTTAAGCTATAAGAGCACCTTTAAGGCACTCTGTGACAAACTAGTCTTTGCGTTGAAGGGATGCTTATTAAAAAAGCAAGGAGGGTTTTTTTTTTTGTCAGAGAAGAATTTAGAATACTTTTTTCCCTTTTTATAAGGGAAGAAAGGAGTGATGAAATACTCACATTTATTTATATTCCTGACCATTTAAATTTTATCTGATTCTTCTTCCAGTTTGAAATACTTGTTTCAACCCAGGAAAGTTTTCCTACACAGATATTTCCAAAGAACCCTAAAGGATGTGTCATGACTCCCCCCTGTTCCCTCCCAGTTTTTAAAATACAAAAGGATAATTTTTGGACTTTCCATTTGTAATATATGTGTGAAAAGTGGAAAACTTTGTTGCTTCAACCACGTGGTATGCTTAATTGCCTTTGCTGAGCAAAGCACTTCCGTAAATACTGGTGAATATAAAATGCACATGGTATAATGGATAATATCACAAAATAAGATCATATCCTATAGTAAAAATGACTGTACACGCAGAAGGAAGGAGGAAGACATACTCAGTTATAAGTGTTTGCTTCAGCAACGGAACCTTCTTCCTGAATTGTGCTGACAATTCCTGACATAAAATAGTAAATTTTATGTCAGATGAGCTGAACATATTCTGAATTTCTACGACTGATTGTCATGCTAAATAAAAATAAACCCACTATATACATTAGTGTTAGAACCAGGACAAAGAGGATGATGGGTAGAGCAACATGTTCCAGGTTTTTTAACTGGCATAATGTAATAAATGACTGACGGACAGTTGCATTAACCTCTTTAGAAACCTGAAGTTCTTTCCATATTTAGCATACTGGAAAATCTAGTCTTTCTTCCTGTTCTAGTGCAGAAATTTGGTCTTATGTATTTTATGAGTGTAACTTGCAGTGTAGAACCAAGAATGAGGCCTGCATGAGGTGTAGAGCACTAAACTTTGGTCACCTAAGCAGTTAGACAAGTCCACTATCTTAAGGCATTTCCATTCCTTTTTGTGTAGGGAAAATTTGGTATCCATGGAAGACATTATCTGAGTGCAGCTCAGTAGGAAGCTGCTCAAGCAGGCTCATTAGCCAAGATGAAAATGCAGGAACAGGTTGGCTTCTGGCCATTGGTCTTTGTATTGGCACTGGTCTCTCCTTCTAGGACTATTTATGCGTTTTGAAGTAGGCAAACTTGGGTAAAAATCAACAGAAGTGTTGGGAGCCATATCCAGGACGAGGATTTTTACTCCACCCCACCCAAAGGCAAACTTTATTGCAATGGTATGACCAGCTCTTTCTGGCCCTGTGAATTTTGTATTGTTACCTTCATGGCTGCACACTTCAGTGGAAGACATGATGATGTCCTCTCTAGTCTGGAGCTAAGGCACTCTCTGGAAAAATGGCTTTCAGTCAAACCAAGGAGGACAATTGGCTTCACAACTGCTCAGTATGGTCTCCAGCCCCTAGACTTTTACATAGAAAGTGCAGCATAAGTTTTTTCTGTCATATGTATGGTTTTAAAATAGAGGGAGGTAGATTTAGATTGGATATTAGGAAAAAATTTTTTACAATGCGAGTTGTAGAACACTGGAACAGGTTGCCCAGAGAGGTGGTGGATGCCCCATCCCTGGAAACATTCAAGGCCAGGTTGGACGGGTCTCTGAGCAACCTGATCTGGTTGGAGATGTCCCTGCTCCTTGCAGGGGGGTTGGACTAGATGACCTTTGAAGGTCCCTTCCAACCCTAACCATTCTACGATTCTATGATTCTGTGTTTGAACCAAAACAGTGAAATCTGATCTGCTGTCTGATCTCAGTATAAGGTTAGGTGTGATCTACATTCAGGAAATGGTTAAGATCCCGCTGGGGACTTAGGCACAGGAAAAAGTAGTTCCTGAACCCCAGTGAAAACGATGGCAGCATCCTTAGCTCTACAGAGAAGTTAAACCTAGGCGGTCTAAAAGTCTACTAACAAATTTCAGATGTGTCAATACTCAAGTAGCCTAGAATACTGTCGATTGTATTGTTGAACTAAAACACCACTATTTCACCTGGCCTTATCTGAAATTCCTATGTCCTTTTGTGGATCTGTGCCTATATTCACAGACATGGTCATTGGCAGAGGAAAGCTCTTCAGAGCGGTGTCTTGGCACTCAAAGCACTGGGACTGTGATAGCTACACAGTCTGCTTTAAAGCAGCATTTCATTTTGGCAATTGACAGCCATGGTGCTTACAAAAATATTCTTCTGATCTCTCCCCTTCCTCTTCATTTTCCTCTAAACTCGGTATTGTATCATGTTCTCTATTCTGTTATCTGTCATAGACCACAAAATAATCTCAAAACACCACCAGATTTGGTATCTGTAAATCTCAAACATTCATTTTCTTTGTCTAGTTAGAAAATAATTTTGTATACAATAAACAATGTAACACTGAGGGTAAAGTTTATGAAGAAATCATAACACTGTTTTAGTATGTTGCAAATGCTTCTTTAGAATAACTTGCTCTGACTCATGGAAGATCTTTTGTGGATGACTGGTTCCTCATAAAACTTTGGTAACTAGGTCCCAGCTGGAACACGAGCAGCCCTGTGCTCTTCTTCCTGATGATGCAGAACATCAAACAAATCCCCTAGACACTCCCCATTACAGGCTCGGTATCTGTCTGGGGGAGGTCATGGAGACAAAATTGTGGGAACCAACACTGTAGATCAGAGTCAGTGTGAAAAAGGATATGTAAATACAAGAATACATAACTAAGAATGTTTGCTAGTGCATAAGTGTCTTAGATTTCACAGCTTAATTCCTATTTAAATTCTTGCATTGCAAGTGGGTGATTTTCTCCATCTGGTACAGTTATAGATCTTCCCTTAAAGGCTTTTTCCTGTGGCAACTGCACACTGAGTCTTGGTCATCAGGCTGAGGTACAAGTTCCATTCCATCCCGTATTTCAGGTTTGCTGGCTTGGCGTTTGGCATATTTCTGAAATATGTAAACAACATTTAAGAATGCTATAAGCACCAACGTATAATTCATGAAACAGAATTTTCCCCCTCCCTTCCACTCACAAGCTTGCCTTTATCCAGGTTCCTTATGGCATTGTTTACAACCTGTTTACGAGGTGTCTTTATAACACACCTACTAGTAGGCTACACTGCCTTTGAAAACCTCCTTTAATGTTTTCCCCTGTCCTATTATTAATGGTAATTTGAATATTGTCATTATTTCTGCCTCTAACCACTTTATGCAGATAATGCTGTCATTTTAGTACACTGAACAGTTCCGAGCTTTGTGTCAACCTGTGGCTGTTGAAGCCGAGATCTAACTTTGCACAGCAAAACAGGAAAAAGAAATTAGTACTTTCAGAGAACAGAAACTTCTCTCACTAGAGATTTGCATCTCCTAGGGAAGCAATGACTGTTTGGCCTGCTCCACCGCTTACCAATCTACTAGCCATACTTCTGGAATTTCTCTTCCATGTATTCATTGTTTCGTAATACACTGGAATGGTTCATGAGGGGATAAGTACGAAGGGGGAAAAGAACCTTTACACAGCTTTCTTATCTCCTACATCTATTAGAAACTACATACCAAATAACACTGAAAACAGGTCTGACTGTGGGGATGGTGGCAAAATACCCCTCTGATTCTGTAAAACAACTATTGTATCAGGTTGCCTCTTTAATGATGAAGCAAGTTTTAGGTAAAGCTCTTCACACTGATCTCCTGTGAATACTATGAACCATGTCTGCTACTGATATAAGTAAGGACTGAATATGAAATTTGCAGCATCAGCAGCAGCAGCAGGTGGGGAGAAATAATAAAGTGATCTATTGTACTGACCTCGAGCACTTTATAATAGTAGCAGTAAAACCTGTGAGGCTGAAGTAATTCTCTTGCCATTAGTTGTCCTTCTTTAGCAATTTTTCTTGCTTCTTCATCATTTTCCTGGAAAATTGAGACAAAACAAATGAATAATAGAGCAATCAGTGAGTTACTCAAAGCCTGGCTGGCATTAGAAGTTTTATTAAAGGGGCTATTCAAATCTGCAACTTTATGTGCAATTACTGGTAGAGTGCAAAGGCACACTTTAAATTGCAGATTTTTTTAAATACTGGGTTGCTTTTATGGTCACAACTGGTACCTTAGGGCTATCAATAACAACTTTCATGGATAATTGTACAATTTTGAAAACTCAGTTCATTACTGCTCTACTGTTTTGTCCAAGCCACAAGTGTCTTCAAACTCAGGTCTGACATCTCCCACACATACTTAGTTTTACAGAAGATAAAGCCACAGCTGTTGTCCTCTCCTATGCAATGTAATTCAATGTTTTCCTTTTAAAAAAACCTCTGCTTGAATTAATGTACCTGCTCTCAAGTTTTTTAGGTCTGTATTTCAAAGCTTTTAGTATTCTCACCTGATTCTTTATGAAGAACTACAGTACTGTCAGAACAGAAACTTTTCCTATGATATTTAACTCAATAGCTAAACTTAAAGCACAAATGGTGTTTTCAATCACGCAATTGTACCGGTTTGTTTGGTTACAGAATCCCAGAATCCCTCTTATTCTGAGCATGTTACAGAGCAGCAATTTTTTGTACGTTCAAACAGAATACGCAATGAGTTCTGTTCTAGCCAGGAACTAAAAAGAAAAGCAATAGAATTAATGAAGTAGTATCTTGGATCCTGGGCTTTTCTTTGAAAATTACCCGCATTAATTAGTGTACTAAGGCTCTGACTCATGAAACACTTCTGCATACACCTAAAATGAATTCTTAAGTATTTCCCTGAATACAGATTGTTACTTGAATTAAAGCCTTCCCACCTTATACTAAATGTATTTTCTTTACCCCAAGATGTCAGTAGATTTTATGCAAAATACATATGCGGAAATACAAAAGGAAGAGAGTACGAAGATAAATTGTTTACATCTTTGTTTATCACTTTTAACTTGAATTAGTAATGGAATTTACCTTAGCCCATTTGATTTTCTCTAGCAAGTCCTCTAAGTTTCTCTTAACTGGAACATAATGTTTCCATGGTTTTAATCCAATATAAAAGTGTTCATAGTACTGGGAATCTTGCTTCAATACTAGGCTGTCACCCAGCAAGAGGTATGGAAACCTGTAAGCTGCTACGGTCCCGTCTACATTCACTTGGTATTTGTACTACATTGTGAAGAAAGAGAAAAAAAAAGGTGAAATGTTTTGAGTTGGAACACTGACGATATAAAAGATTATTTTCACAGGTAAAACATAATTGCATTTATTAATTCTCATCTTCAAACCTGTTTTAGTGTTAAGCACGTGTAGTTTCATGGTGTCCTGGAGAACGTAAAGGAAAAATAATTTGTTTTTCACCCAAGACTGACAGTCAAGAACTTTTGTGTCACATGAACTGCCTGATAGGTATTCTATTAAAATATCCTGGGATAGAGCAAGGGGTAGAGCTGAGAAGGAAATAAGAATAATGTATACTTAAATTCAAAAGAGTGAATTTATTCTTACTTAAAATTATTAAGTAGAATAATCTGAAACATCTATTATTGTATGGAATAATCTGAAACTTTATACTAAAAGTAACCATGAATATACTGCTCTGGCAGATGCTCTTGGCTGTTACAGCATTTCTGATATATCCACCTCTGGAACACAACTTCAATTGCCATATATTATAATTGCTTTTTACAGGACTCTGCCTCTTTTAGTTTTATACCTCTGCTGCAGTGGAATTTGTGTGTTAAAGTGCAACAAAAACACTCATCTATTTTTCTAACTTGTTACCACAAGGACTGTTCCTGACATCCATAACCTACTTGGAATGGACACAATTTATCAAAGAATCATGGAATGGTTTGGGTTGGAAGGGACCTTAAAGATCATCTGGTTCCAACCCCCCTGTTCTGTGCAGGGACACCTTGCACTAGACCAGGTCGCTCAAAGCCCTGTTGTGTCCATTGTTTTCATATTTACTCCCCCCACCCTCCCTCCCCAAAAAAAACCAAAACCCTGATGGTGAGAAATTAAATTTCTCAATCTATTTAAAAAAAAAACAAACAACCTCCCAAGAACTCTAAGGAAGTCCTCAAAAAAAAAAATATAGAGGCTTTCTTTAGAAGTGTATCACATATGACTTTGATTACAGGTAGTCTGCCTACCCTGCATGGACCAGTGTTTCCCAGTGTAGCACAATTTTTTTTGTTTACTGAATGGAATTAGCAAAAGTAAGCCTTGTCTTTTCAGTTGGTAAAAACTTGACAGCAAAATTTATCCAAGACTATAATTTGCTTGCTACCTTAAAGAAGTCAAAGAAGCCCATCAGCTGAACCTTTCCCAGCTCTTTTTCTTTTTCTCTGAAGAAGAAATATCCTGTTATTCCAGCATCTAGTAGTTCTGGATTTTCCTTGGATAACTTGACAAGATGGAGACGTTCTTCTCGGCTGTCTCGACCTCTAAATAAGGCTCGCTCGGTTTTGTTTTCCCAGGATGGGCCTACAAGCGTTGAGTGATAAGGTAAAAGCAAACAGTAATGAAATGTTCATGATATGTTTAGTGCAAATAAGGAACTTGCTGTGACAGTGGCATAGCAGTGGCATTACACTCAGAGACGTGGTAAAACAGGCATGACTTCTCGTGAATCTATAATCACTTATTAATCACAGGGTTTAAACTCCTAGTTCTGTCTTGAATTTTGGGACAAGAAAATGAGACACTTAAAAAAGGAAAAGCAGAGAATTGTTTTTCCACTCAACAATTTTATATTTAAATAACATGAAATAACTTGAAAGCTACATAAGGGATTACAAACAAATTATATAAGTAAAATACTAATAATTAAAGTAATTCTCCATCCATAAGCCTGTCACAATAATCAAAATTTCTTTAGTAAAATCCACATCTGTTACCCAGCAACTTGGTTAGGTCTTCGAGGAATCACTTAATGATGACTTTAAAAGGAAAAAAAAATGGCTATACTGTGTCCGTAAGATACTTAGCAAGATCCTGAAAGACTTAATCTCTTCTTACTGCCCGCTTTTAAAAACATTAAATATATCCCTCCTCATCCTTCTACTGGAAATTTCTGTAAAGGGCCTACTAAAGTCTCCACTTATCATGTCCCAACTGGAAAAGCAGCTGTACTAAGTCAGTAAAGACCGTGCGTTGAAGAGTGCTTCAAAACGATAATTTAATTAAAATATTTAATTTAAAAACTACTAAAAAGAAGAGAAACTGTGAACTAATCAAATAAAAAGAAATACCTCCTCACTCAAGTTTTACTCCTTAGGAAGTTCATGCCGTTTGCCTGAGCCCTAAGTATTCATTAATTTCTGGGGGGGGGGTTAGACACTTGCCAGTAAAACTGACTCTTCCTTCAAAGCTAGAAAAACAATTCAGAAGATCACACTCTGAGATTTTTTTTTTTATACAGACAGTATTTTGCTCTTTGAAAGAGGCTGCAGCACAGTACTAGTTTACTTCTTTAAGTATTCAAATTCATTTTTATGTAAGCAACATCGGGTGACATCACTGTCAGGAAGTATTGCTATTTGATTAGGAGGAACATATTCAAGTCCTTCACTGAGGAGAAAGGCCTTTTCATTATATTTACTTTTCTTGTGACAGGTCACAGGAGCTATCTTCTGGATACCTTTAAGTTAAAATTCACCATTATTGTAAACTGGACTTCTTAAATTTTGGCTCTAAATCCACATTAAACACCTGCTTAGTAGCAGTGCTGAAAGTGTTTAGAATCTGTAAAGATTAGCCTGCTTGTATTAAGAGACCTCCTAAGGCTCTTGTGAATGGAAGACTTTAACACATTATTTGAAAGCAACTTGCTGCTTTGATGGAATGTAGAAATTCTCTTTCAAAATCCATGATCTCTAATTTACCTGTATTTCCTTGAATAGAAAGGAGATCGTTTGTGACACCACGCAGAGTTTCAAGAGTTGAGTGGGTTACATCATACGTTGGAAGGACTATATCTCTTGAATCCACAGAGCCACACCATGAAATGACAGGTACGGGACCAGGTGTATCATTAGCTTTCCGAAACTCAACTGGCCAATCTCCAACATTAAGATAAAACTCCACATCGGGAAGGCGAACCTAAATAAATATCCAAGAAAGGATAGTAACACGAAGGTACAAGCTGTTTGTCACTCTTACATATATTCCTCAGTTCTCTTATGTCAAGCAGAATCAATAAACCTATTAGATGATACAGATTTAGCTGAGCTTAAGGTATGAATTTCAAGTTTCTTGAGGAACACTCACAGAGGCCAGGAAAAGGCTCGCAGTAAGACCTTAGCCCCTGCAGCTTTCCTAGCAATTGCAAGCTCAACCCCCCCACATTAGTTACAGCCTGATCCCCAAAGATGTACTGTCATCTTGATGAAAAAACAGAAGTACAATCTTACTTCAGGAATTACAAATCTGAAGATACAACAAATGCAGTATTGCTATATTAGAATGTGCCTTAATAGTCTTAAATTATCGAAACGGATACCTTTCTTGCCAGTGACAGGAACATTTCATCGGAGAACATTCTGAAGTCTGTATACTTCCCTAAGGAGCGACGGTAGATGTGATTATTGAGAACAGTGTAATGAACGATAGCACCTCTTGTTTGACTGAACTTTGTTGGGATTTCCTTAAGCATTCGCTGAAGATCAACGGTGGGAAAAGAAATGAAGTCCTTTGTAATCTGAGGTTCTTCAGATGGACAAGACATAACGTTCTGCCAGATCTCAGGGTCTTCTTCAGGACAGTCACAATATTCATGATAAACTGGTCCTGCAGAAAACAAATTACTGAGCATCTACATTTGTGATTCTACATCAACCATAATTCTCTAAACACATGGGCATATAAATCTAGAAATTACAGTGGCTTGAATTTTTTTTTATTCCAAGTTTTCTAAAGTATTCCTGGGAAATCATCCTCCCTATAACATTTCTGGGGTTTAGGAGTGCCACTGAGAAAACAGCAACATTCTCTTTTTTCAGAAATCAAAATACTAGATTTGTTGTTCTCAGGGTAAAATTAATCTGCAAAATGAAGCTCCATTGTACTACCTGCCAACCATGCAGAATATGTAGAATTGCTCTAACTATCCACAAGTACCAAAGCTCAGGTACTACAGTTTCAAATTTAGCCTAAATCAGAGCTTTGGTACAGTAGTCTTTACCTCCGGCACTAGGTGTTTTCTTTATGTGCAATCAACTGTTCTTTCTGCCTTTTGAAGCAGAGAGCTTAGGTATAAGCAAAAGCCTCACCGAGCGCGAAAAAAAAAGTCCTTATTAGACAGACTTCAAATCACAGGTTCTGTCCTGTGTCATAGTATCATGGCTGCTGGCAAATGTGCACCAGCAAAAAGAAGGCATGCTACTACCTTAAGGACTCAGGACAGTTTTATTTCAGTTTGAAGACATTTCCAAGTTTGTATTTAGGAAATTTTATTTATAGAAAAAAAAAAAAAAAGACCAAATTCTGGTTAGAAGAAGTAGTGATGAGCTGAAACAAGACCCTCCAGAGAAGTAACTTCATATTTTTTTTCTTTCCTAAACAGCTATCAACTTGAGAGCAAGAGAAGGAAATTAAAGAAGCAGATCTGGAATGAGAGAACAATTTGCATTGTTTTCCCCTTTTAAATAGTTCTTCCATAGTATAGACCTGGGCTGAATTTAACTGGGCTAATGGAAATAAAACTAAATATTGTCGGGTTAGAGAAACAGTATCTTTGTTGTTATGAGGAATCACACTTTTTAGAAATCACACAGACATTTACATTATACAGTGTTGGGAACAAGACAAGCTCCTTACTTTTGTAGGTAGCGTTTTCTACTTTAGATAACAGTAACATGATGTTTAAGCAAATATCCACTTGAAAACAGTAAAAATACAAGCATTGCTCTCTTATTCCCTACCAAATCTGCCCCATTTCCTTACGCAGGAGGGAAGAGGAGATTCCCAGACACAGAACCTTAGAGGCCACAATCTACACGCTTGTGCATCTAGGTCCTGCAACTCGGCAATGTGTAAGATTGTCACTGCTTGCTTCTCTGTATAAAGAGGACATTTGTGATGAGACCCCACGAACAAGGGCAAACAAACTTCCCACCTCTTCCTCTAGCAGAAAATTAGTCCATAGCATTTCTGCAGCTACTATCACACCTTACATTAAATTAAAAAATACCTTTACCTTTCAAAATATAAGGAGATTGAGCTACATGCTGATCACCATAAAGTATCTCAATTTTTAACCCTTTTCTGACACTCCCATACATCCGATACCGCATAAGAAATGTGCCATCATTTCTATCCAAAGGGCGAGGAGTATAAATTCTGGTGACTTCTTTTGGAGAAAGTGCTTGAATTACCACTTTAAACTGTGTTCTTCCTGAAAAGAGGAAAAGAAAAACACATAAAAGCAATTTAAGCTATTAGAATCACATATATGAAATAAAGGTGAAAGCAAACTTTACTGGATTAAGTCCATGGAATTTAATTTAACTTTGCACTGGCATTTTTTTTATTATACCAAGTTAGTAAAATTAATTTCCAGTGATGGATTGTCATCCTACCAAATTTTCTTGATCATCACATAACTAATAAATTAAAAACCTGTAGATGGAGATAAAAATTTAAATAATTATTACAACATAGAGGGAAAGGCTAACAATATTTTGAAGCAAAGATTAGACTTATTATTAAGTTTCAAGTTAGTGCTCTGAGGAACAATCATTTCTTCTAGAGTGAGAGAGGAAACCCAGTTATAATAACAGGAGAAAAGAATACTTGCCAGCTTGTGGAAAGGCAGTTGCAGCATGCAGTAGTCAGATACAAATTGTTCACCTTTGGGCTGCAGCTGACTGTCTTGCAAATTTAAAGTCCCAGCTACTGAACAAGATAAGATACTGGGTAAGAGAGTGACAGTGGAGATGTTTCCTGGATATCTGTCTGACCTGTGCTTAAAGATCACAGCATTTCATCATTAATGCACTGTGACTTTTTAACTGGGTATGAAATATTTTGTGGACAACATGTGTATGCATAAACATAAATCTGTTACAGTCCCTTATTTCTGTCACAAATGGTCATAATCAACTTTATTCTTCAAAAAAAGAGCAGGAAAGAGCAGGACACATTATTTGCAAAAATGTTACAGTCTAACCATTGCAAACCAAACAAATGTAATGAATGTTACCATAAAATAGTATTCAGAAGGAAAGGAAACTGAAAAAAATCCAGATAAAGATGTTACTAAAGTCTGAATGTGTCCCACTAGCACTAAAAGACTGAGATATTACAGTCACTCCTATACAGTCCATACCTTAACATACTCTACATCCATGAATAGCACAGTGATAATGCACCAGTGTGGTATGTAAGTACAACAATCATTTAATGATCAGTCATGTTTTCCTTACAGCACCGGATCTTGAAACTGGATTCAGGTCAATTACTGTGCAAGAGTCTCCAGAATCAATGAGCCAGAATCCTTATGATTTCAGATGTGCATTTCCTGACAGTGGGTGTCATGCCTCTTCACAAAGAGAGGAGTCACCCTGAGTAATGCGGATTCTTCCAGATACTGTTGTCAGACTGGGTCCCTCTACAAATAAACATAGAGTCAATGTCTGTGGGCAGCAAAAATCTCTCAAGGCTGAGCAGACACCCTCTTCTGCTTTGTTTTCCAATGTAAGGATATAAAATGTGAATTATTTGTAATCAACCCTCAGTTTTCCTACTGTTCAAAGTCCATGCCAGCTAAACATGCCAAAAAGCCAGTCACAATATCTTCATTTGACAACATACTGAGGAAATAAAAAGAAGTAAGCATTCATTCCTTCTTGGAATGCCAGTGTGGCAAGTGCCAACTAAGGAACGCAGAATATTGTCTTTGGTACCTAGCAGACCTATCATGAGAAGCCTTCATTTGACGAAGTATCAGTCCAGAATGATTTCCAGAAGTGCACTTCTGACTTCTGAGAAGTAGAGGAATGTTAGGGGTTGCACCAGATACGTGGTACTTCCTTTTCAGAGGAACGACGAGTGGACACCTCCCTGCTTGCCTAGGTGGTAGGCTGAAGACACATTAGCAGTACAGTTACGCAGTGTGACGTTTCCTTGGGCAAGCACAAGTAGAGCTCAAGCAATGCTAACAGACTAACTCCAGAACCATTTCTGTGAACGGTATATTGGTTTAGGTCTGAGACCGTCACAGCTTTGGATCTATGTGAGCAGAATCGATTCAGATTGGCTCCCGATTTGAGAGCTCCTCAACTTGTTTTGCTGTATCTGCAAGCAGAGTCATCATCAGAGAAGAGGCGGAGAAGTATAGTTTTGCCCCCTTCATATATTTTGACGTCTAGCTACTGATTACCTTTCAAAATGACATAAAGTAGAACTACATTGATATCCTTCAGTTCTTCTTTGCCCTGTGCAAGATCAGGTTGTACCATGCAACACTTGGTAACAGAAACATAATGGAGAAACAGAATGACAAGAATCACAGAACTGCTGAGTTTGGAAGGGACCATTTAGTCCAATGCCCCTACTCAGAAGAGTCAGCCTGACCAGGACCGTGTCCTGTTGAGTTTCTAGTATCTCCACAAATGGAGACTCCATAGTCTCTCTGGGTAATCTGCTTCAGTGTTTGACCACCCTCACAGTTTAAAAAAAAAAGTTCTTGTGTTCAGACTGAATCTCATGTGACTTTTTCCAGTCTTCAGGAAGCTCTCTCATTTGTTGTCATCTTTCAAAGATAATCAAAAGTGGCCCCACAATGACATCCGCCAGCTCCCGGAGCACTTGTGGGTGCATACCATCAAGCCCCACAGACCTAGGTATGTCCAGATTTTTAAGTGTTCCCTAACCTGATCCTCCTCTGTGGGTAAATCTTCCCTGTGCCAAACTTTTCCTTTGGTCTCGGGAGCCTGGGATTCCTCAAGACTGGTCTTACCAGTAAAGACTCAGGCCAAGAAGGTATTTCAGTACCTTGACCTTTTCTGTGTCATTTGTCACCAGGTCCCCTGCCTCGTTCAGCAGCAAGCTGACATTTCCCCTAGAATTCTTTTGCTGTTGATGTACTTGCAGAATCCTTTCTTGTTGCCCTTCATATCCCTCACCAGATTTAACTCCAGATGAGCTTTGGCTTTCCTAACCCCATCCCTGCATGATCAGACAGCATCTCTATATTCCTACTGGGTGATCTGCTTCTGCTTCCACCTCTTGTATGCTTCCTTCTTCTGTCTGTGTTTAGCCAGAAGCTCCTTGTTCATCCATACAGGCCTCCTGCCATCTGTCTTTGATTTCCAGCTGGTAAGGATGGACATTCTTGAGCTAGGGGAGGCAAGCCTTGCATATCAGGCAGCTGAGAAGGCAACAGGGAAAGAATTCGCCTTCAGAATTTTTGTTCTTCACAAGTATTCTGATGGAATTGGACTTCTCTTGGATTTGGATTAGAAAAAATGAATAAACGCCAACTAGGATGACACCGCAAACGCTTGAGCCCCTGTGGTTAAGACTTGGGAACAGTTTTATTAAATGAGAAAGACAACATACTCAGGTCTAAAACATCTGGGAGAGCAATTTATTCATTTCTTCTTGTGTGATCCATATTTTTATGACCACAGTATCTGCTTTTCATTCTGCCAGCGTAAAGAGACTTCAGAGACTGAAGACTCTGAACCTAGTGCTAGCACAAACACTAAGACTGTGTTAAGTCTTTTGAAAGGCTTGAGAAGAAAACATCAGGGAGATGGTTTCCTCGTGGATGGTCTTCTGCATGGGGACAGTGTGGAGTTGTATCCAAATAAAAGGAAAAACATATTTCTCCAAAGATGAGTAACAACTTCTGTTCCTCATTCAACTAAATACTGCCAGAGGTCTTAGTGAGTCCCCTCGTTTTGAATCTGGCAATGGATTCCATGAATGACTGACTTGAAGGAATGAACATCTCTGCTTCAAAATGTCACTGCCGATCCCTTTTTCAACTTGCTTAAAAGCAGCCGACTTCAGCCAAGTATCCTGTCCCTATGACTATCGCCTGGCAGTAGTTGGATGAATCACGTCTTTGTTCCAGCTGGTTATGTATGTCCTGCTCTAGAGACACGAGGAGCTCTGGATCTACCCAAAGGGTATGTTAGTTTTAGTCAGTGGTGCTTTAGATGCAGGAAGCATTTGACAAGGGAAGAGTGACCTGATAACAAAGCTCTCCAGGAAAAAGTCAACCCCATTGAAAGCAACAGGGAAGAAAAGGGAGACTGAATATCTAATGTAAGTACAAATTATTCACTGGAGGCAACAGGATTTTTATTTATGATTTACAGCAGTCCATGTGTAATGTGGCCAAAGCCTCTAAGTACTATTTAATTATAACAGTTATTTAATTATAACAGCTTTTTGTGGATTTCTTTTTTTTTTAAATTGAAGGAAGGTTACCATGGTTTATCACTCCTGTTTTTCTGTTTCTCTCTCTCCAAAGAAATGATAAAAGCAAAATGTGTCCTCGTTGAATCATCACTACTAGTACTTTCATTTTACCCTGAAAACCTGTCTGGGACAGCATTTTAAGTAAAAATCAATGTTCCAGTCCTAATGTGAGACTAAAATACAGACATAGTCAAAATGGGATACTTTAAGAAACCCAGATGATGAGCCTTGCTTTATGCAGGGATAATCTTCTCTTGTATAGCTTGCAGAAGAGGTATTCCATGCACAGATGAACGAGTGAAAAAAATGCAGGGATGGAAAGGGAGAAAAGGTAACAATTTATGCAAATTGCTGGAAAAGAACAAAAAACCTAGTCACCCTGCTTCTGACATGTACGCAGAGGAGAAAGCAAAAGACCTGAAAAGAAGGGTTTATCCTCAACTGTTTTAATGAAATCGCTGCTGGTTACTTTCACAGATGGAAGTTGGTGGGAGAGTCAATAAAGAGGCAGCTGAACAAAACTGGTTCACTTAGCAAAATGGGCTCCTTTCAACAGCATGTACTTGAACTGAGTTGGACGTGAGGGCATACATCCAGGAACAAAGAAACACAGGTCGTGGCAGGAAGCTGTGTGCGACTGTCACAAAAGCCCAGGCATCGGGGTCAAGAAAAGACCTGAAGGGAGGTCCTGCAGGTACGAAAGGGAGCGTAACCGAGATGCACTGTTCAGCTACGCTGAAATGAGTGGTGTGACCATTCTCTTTGAAAATCTTTGGTAAAACCTGCAAGAATACCTGGGAGGCCTTGAAAATATTTGTTAGCAGAGTTAAGTAGATCATCTGAAAAACTGTTAACAGATGACTTTGTCATGGTCAATCGTACATAAAGACACGGTGGGCAGTTGCTAAACCTTGCAGAAAAGATGGATAAGGGGATCCAAGCCTCCAGAGAAAAAAATATGCAGTTTATATAAAAGTAAGTTCTATATTGTCAGCAGTGATATTTTTTTTTTTAACCTTTGCAATATTTTTTTCTAGGAAAAGAGTGAATTTTGCATCATTTGGCTTCTTCCTAAAACGATGGGTCAAACAGCCTGTAGGTCGGAATTACTGTGTGGTGTGCAATGGTGCACATGAATTCTGATTAGACTGGACACTCAGAAAACTCATCTGATTCGAAACCTGCTAATTATCCCATGTAACTGTCACACTGGATACCAGTAAGGACTGACCTACTTGACTGAAATTCTAATCCACAAAACACAATTTAACAGATTAGGACAAGTTTTAAAAATGCCAAGCTTTAACTGCAGCTCTCGTGCTCTGATGGCAGTATTCTGATTCATGCAGTGGAGGTGATAATGTGCATTATTTAGCTATCCCAGCAGGGAGATTTTGAGATGTATTTAGTTTATATGGGAAAGCAGTGACTTAGTAAATATTATTAATTGCAATTCTTACTGACATTTTACAAACAGAATTTGAACACTTAACATCATTTGAGAACTGAAATGTATAGCCTGTGTCTATATGAGTACATTAAACAGGGCTCACGCACTGGAATATGATCACATCACTGCACTGCTAAATTGTTAAAGGATTCTCCCAAATAATCCTCGGCATGGCTCAGCAGTTAGCACAGGCTAACCCAAAAGCTCTTCCCTGTCAGCAGCACGTGTGCAGCGCCTTGGTTTGGAGGCCACAGAATGTCATGGTACGAGTGGAGACTACTCCGTGCCAGAAGGCATCATCAGGACTTGGTAACATTCCCAAAGACACTGAATTTATTAACATAAATTGAGACATACACCAACACACTGAGGTCAAAACTAGGTTCTCGCTATCTACTTCCTATCAGTTTATCTCGGAGTATTTAAACTGGCATGCGAATCCCAACTGCTTCACGCCTTTCCACGGTTACGACCTGCTGTTTGAGGCCAAGGCCCTGCCCGGCTTCCCTGGCAGCGAGCGCGCCGCTGCGTTCTTCAGCGCAGCTACAGAACGGCGCTGCCAGGCAGCACCAACTTGCAAAAGTTGCAACAGCAGCTGCAGAAAGTCCAGACCTGAGGCGCCTGGGGCTCGGAAGACCTGTGCACTGCGTGTCTGTGCTTTCATTTCACAAGCAGCAGCCTGCTAACTGCAGGTCGCAAAGAGGCCGTGCACACCTGGTAGGAATCGCCTCAGTACCGTGTACACAAGTAGTAAATACCGAGCAAAATAACGAGCTCCACCCGGGCCGGGGCAGCCGGGGAGCGGCGACGACCGAGCGAGCGCTGGGGAGCGGGGAGGGGAGGGAGGGAAAGGAGGGGGGGGCAGCTCCCACCAGCCCCTCCGGGGACGTGGCAGCGGCGGGCAGCGCGTCCATCCCGCGGCCCTGCCCGCCCCGAGCACACGCACGGTACCTGGCGGGGAGCGGGAGAAGTTGCGTCCGGCCGCGCTGACCGCCTGGATGTGGAAGTACCGCACGGGCACGGTGAGCCCGGCCTCCAGCCCGGGGCCCCACGCCAGGCTCCGCGGGGCGCTGACGGCCTCCGCCGCCCCCGCCGCCCCCAGCACCGGTAGCGCGGCGCCCAGCAGCAGCAGCAGCAGCAGCGGCGGCGGCAGCGGCGGCGGCGGCAGCGGCCCGCGGGTCCCCATCGCCCAGCCCCGCCGCGCCCGGTCGGGGCGGGGGGGGCAGGTCCTCCTCTGGGCCTGCGCGGCCCCGCGGCCGCTCTTCGCCGGCGGCTGCCGCCTTTTCCCCGCCCTGCGGGGCGGCCCGCCGGGGCAGGAACCGGGGCCGGGGCCGGGGCGAGGAGCGGGAGGGACCGGGGCCGGGCGGCTGGATGCGGAGCCGCCTTCCCGCCCCACCGCTGGGCCCGGGACGAGTGGCGGGGGCCGGCCCGCGCGGGAGCCCAGGGCGGGTCGGGGAGCGAGAACCTCCCCCTGCAAAACCCTGGTGACTCGACCCTGCCGGGGGTGGGGGCTGTGCCCCGCCGGAGCGCAGGGGAAGGGGCCGGGGGTCCCGCACCCCGCGGGAAGAGCGAGCGGGGAGCCCGGCCGGGCCCACTGGCGCTTCGGCTGGGCGGCAAACCCACGGGTGTCCGCGACCCCGGGCTCCCCGCGGGGCTGGGGACGGGAGGAGGCAGAGGGAGGGCGCAGCGGTCCCGGGGTGCGGGCGTGTGCGCTTTCCGGGAGCCGGGGAAAGTCCGGTAAAGCTGGTGCGGGAGTGAGGAGCGAGGCTCAGAGCCGCCTGTCTGCGGGCAGCTGGTCTGGGATTTCAAGAGGAAAAAATATTTCTGTAGAACTTCAGAGCTGGGCCTCTGCGAACCTCCTGAAGTTCAACCAGGCCAAGTGCAAGGTCCTGCACGCGGGTTGGTGTAATCCCAGGCACAAATACAGGCTGGGCAGGGAATGGATTGAGAGCAGCCCTGAGGAGAAGGACTTGGGAGTGCTTGGACGAGAGGCTCACCATGAGCCGCCAATGTGCCCTTGCAGCCCAGAAGGCCAACCGCGTCCTGGGCTGCATCAAGAGGAGCGTGGCCAGCAGGTCGAGGGAGGTGATTCTGCCCCTCTACTCTGCCCTGGTGAGACCCCACCTGGAGTACTGTGTCCAGCTCTGGAGTCCCCAACATAAGAAGAACATGGCCCTGTTAGAGAAGGTCCAGAGAAGGCCATGAAGATGATGAGAGAGCTGGAGCACCTTTCCTATGAGGACAGGCTGAGAGAGTTGGGGTTGTTCAGCCTGGGGAAGACAAGGCTCTGAGGAGACCTGATAGCGGTCTTCCAGTACCTCAAGGGGGCTTATAAGAAACATAAGGAGGGACTTCTGACGAGGGCCTGTAGTGATATGACAAGGGGTAAGGGCTTTGAACTGGAAGAGGGGAGATTTATGTTAGATATAAGGAAGAAATGCTTTGAGGGTAGTGAGGCACAGGAACAGGTTGCCCAGAGAAGTTGTGGATGTCACATCCCTGGAAATGTTCAAGGCCAGGTTGGATGGGGCTTTGAGCAACCTGGTCCAGTGAAAGGTGTCCCTGCCCATGGCAGGGGGGATGGAACTGGCGGATCTTTAAAGTCCTTTCCAACCCAAACCATTCTATGACTCTGTGAATTGTTACTGCCTGTATCAGCTTATGTACAGACAGAAACTGCTGTAAAATAAAAAAAATACACAATTCAAAATTCATCCTCACTGTTTCTAGAGTTTCCCACAGTGACTGTAGAAGGGAATGACAGAGCAAGGACCCTGTTGGGATGTTCTGGCATGTTGTTCCCTGCCACCGAGCTCAACTTCCCGTCTTGGGGTGGAGGCTGAGCTCACGCCTCCCAGCCCAGTCCCTGTCCCAGCACGGCTTGGACACGCACCCATATTCCAGAGCTGAAGGGTGCTCCTGGGGCCTGCAGGTAAGGTACAGGTGGGTCTCATCAGTGGTGTAATACATGATGATGGGGAGTCAGGGATCATGGTATTATTCTCTAGAAAATGTAACAACAAAGTAATTTAATGGATTTAAAATTATGGAGTACAAGTAAACAGGGAAAATCTCAAATTATTTGTCTGCTAAGGTGGTTGTATCATTTTTATCAGAAGCATTTGCTGCTACTAGGAAGTATTTCAGGGTGTCAGTAGATGGGTGGCTTACAAAGGTGTAGGAGAATTAAGTCAAGGTTCCATGCAAGCCTGGATTTTCACATGCAAAACAATGCAAGAACTTGAATGTTGCGTGTTTTTGAATAACATGAAGTTCAAGTCTCTATGCATACAGACCATGGAAACAGGTTCCTTCAAAGTGGAATTATCAAGTCTAGTTTCCTCCTTGCTTTTGTCTTTAGTCTCCGAAACTCCCTCGCCTCAGATAACCACAGATCTCCACCGACACACCATGTGTGAGACTCCAAACAGGCAGGAGAAAACATGTTTGGCCTTAATCTGGAGTTACGCGTGTGCTTCTTGGCCAGGTAGTGCATCCCTGGCTGCTGCTCTCAGTGCAGGGATCAGCGAGGGCGGCTTCCCTCTCCCTCTGCACCAGTTGGGAGGTGACTGGGACCAGTCAGTGTGGATTGACCAAGGGCCAACCATGCCCGGCTGACCCAGTTGCCTTTGGCAATGAACTGGCTCTGCGGATGAGGGGAGAGCAGGGAATGTCATTTACCTTGAGTTTAGCAAAGACATCACCGTGTCCCACAACGCTCTTGTATCCAAGTCAGGATGTTATGGTCTGGATGGGGAAAAACCATTGGGATGGTTGGTTGGGCTTAGAGGGGGCTGGTTAATGGGCTGTCTCTAGCTGGCAGCTGGTAACAAGGGGAGCACTGCAGGGACCTGGCCTAGGATGAGGCGATGGAGAGCTCCATCATTGGGTTTGCCAAACAAGAGGACAAGTTGGTGTGCTTGAGGGCAGGGCTGCCATCCTGATCTGGACAAGGTGGAGGAACGGGCCATGAAATTCAACAAAAAGTCCTGCACTTGGGTGCTGGGGACCAGGGCTGCTCCCTGGGAAATGGGGTTGAGGAGCACAGCACCATGGCTGGAGTGGGGCCTCACCAGGGCCCGCCCCACACGTGGCAAACAGCATCTGGGGCAGCTGAGAGGCCGCACCACCGCGCAGGCTTGTGGGGCCAGGACAGGGCTGAGGTCAGGCAGGGACATCAATCTGCAGATCAAGATCAGGCCCTGTGAGGGGAGCCGGGGTCAGGCACAGCTCCGGGGTGGCTGCAGGGCCCTGGGGATGTCAGCCTGCAGGTGGAACCGGGCTCAGCGGGGCCCACAGCCGGCCAGGAAGGGCTGTGGGGAGATGGAGACCAATGTCCCACATAGTCTCTGGGGCAGGGACTACTGGCTCCAGGCTGGGCTGAAATGGTGTCCTGGGCCAAGGACAGGGTGAGGGGGGACCTGGGGAGTGGGTCATGGTCTGCTGGTGCTTTTAGGGCCCTGTGCCTGGGAAGGAGGCACCTGGTACGGGCTGGGACCAGCTGCTGGGAGCAGCTCTGAGGGAATAGTCCTTGGGTTCTGGTGGGGAGTGAGGGGGACATGGGTCAGCAGTGGGTCCTGGCAGCAACAACCGCCAACGGCAGCAGTGACGCCAACGGCAGCCTGGGCTGTGTGAACAGGGGCAGAGACAGACATCGAGGGCAGTCATTATCCCCCTCCACTCAGTAGTCGTGAGAGCACAGAGAATCATAGAATGATGGAATGGTTGGGGTTGGAAGGGTTCTTTAAAGGTCATCTAGTCCAACCCCCCTGCAAGGAGCAGGGACATCTCCAACCAGATCAGGTTGCTCAGATCCCAGTCCAACCTGGCCTTGAACGTTTCCAGGGATGGGCATCCACCACCTCTCTGGGCAACCTGTGCCAGTGTTCTACCACTCTCACTGTAAAAATTTCTTTCCCAATATCTAATCTAAATCTACCTCCCTCTATTTTAAAACTGCATCCAGCTTTGGACTCCCCAGTACAAGACATCAATAAACTGGATCAAATTCAGAGGAGGCCACTGAGGCACTGGCCCTGTGAGGAGCGGCTGGGGGAGCTGGGCTTGTTCAGCCTGGAGCAGAGATGGCTTTGGGGAAGGGATGGACCTCACAGAAGCCCCCAGTGCCCCCGGAGAGATCATTGAGGAGATGGGGCAGGGTGGAGGAACAAGAGAGCTGGTGTAAATTGAAAGATGAGAGGCTCAGCCTGAAACACGTTTTCCCCCATGAGGACAGTCAGACAGAGGCACTGGTTGCCCAGAGAGGCTGTCCGCTCTCCAGTCTCAGAGATTTTCAAGCATCAACTGGATGAAGCCCTGAGCAGCCTGGCCTGACCTCAGAGCCAACCTGCTGTGAGCTGAGGTTGGAGCAGAGATCTCCTGAGGTCCCTCCCGGCCTGAGCTCCCTGTGGTGAAACCAGGAGATTTCTGCCTGTTCTTTCAAATGTCATTGAGATGTTATAAAAGTCAAAAGTTGTCTGGGGACATGAGTGACCTAATGGGTGGACAGAGATCTAGACAGAAACACCTCCTTAGCTCGTAAACTGTGTTTCCTTCTGAAACCAGGCCGAGGGACTGCGTCACTGAACTCAGGTGCCCCATATGCCGGCTGTAGTAATTAAGGTTGGGAGACAGTGGTGAGTCTCACGCACCATCACGCTGCACGTGGCAGCCAGGCTCCACTCAGGCCTAATTCCAGCTGAAGTGATTTGCACGTGGAGCTCAGCGCCTCATAAAACTACTCATCAAGTACCACCCTTGGCCCCTACGTGGAGTATCGGCTCCCCGAGGCAAGATGTAGGCGTACGGCTCGCTAAGGGGTTAACGTGGCTGCTGTAACGACGCCATGCTGATGGAAAACTGTTTGTGTACTAGTGACTGGCAGCTGGCAGGAAAGGAGAAGGCAGCTGTGCGCACGTCGCTAAGGCGGCACATCTGTCCTCTGCATGGGGCAGGACTGAGCCACCCAGCCGGCGTAACCATCCCCGCAGCTGCGCGACGGGCCCAGGCTGGGTGCTCTGGTTTAAATCTACGGCAGCCTTTGCATCAGCACTCTGGCAACAATACTAACATGCTGGATTTTTATTTTTTTTTTAGTAAACTGTCTATTCAAGGTAAGTGAAAAATAAACACAGTACCAATACATTTTTTTTTTCATTTGAATGCATAATTTATTTCAAACAAATAATTTTAAATATGAAAATCCTATAAATTATGAACATTTATAGAATATACTTTTTGCCAAAGAAAAAGCTTGGAAGAGTGAAGGTGTCAAACAAAATCTGGCTCTGCTAAACTGAATGGCGCTGATCGCTGTTCAAAGTGCACTTCTCCCTATGTTTTCACACAATTGACTGTTTTACAGAATAGTTATTCAGTGTAAATATGAGTTCACAGATCCTCAATAGGCTGCAGTCTTCCACAACTGATTTATGACCAAAAGTAGTTTTTATTTGCTTACATTAAATCAAGCCACCTGATTTCCTGTATATCCAGAGCATAGCAAATGAAAAAAAAATTATGCCAACAAAGTGAGAACTTAATCCAACTTGTGTTGAACAGGTAGAAAATATTTACAAATAAAAATGTTCTAAACCATCCACTTGTAGTCAAGAAATACTGTACGACCATTTACTTCCCTTGTAAACATTTAGTTTATTATTCTTTACCTTATGTAGGCTGATATTCCAAATTTTTGGATTAGCGTAGTTTGCAGAAATATACAGCAGCAGGAATTCCTCACTGATACTCGGCTGGTTTTATTGTCTTACTCTATAGAACCCTGTACATATAGAATTGAGCCGTTTACAGAATTTCTCCTTAGAATGCCACATTTTACAAGATTGCAATCACACAGTAGTCATTTCCTTCCAGCACTGCATATGTCAGCATGTGCTTATATCCTTCCGAAACAGGTGTGTCATAGAGATCGATTCTGACTATAAATATGTCGTTTCTATTGGTCCTTCTATGTACAACGAATTACCCCAGTACAAAGAAATAATACTTACATATCAGTACAGTTTTGAACTACAGACCCACTTCTTTAACGAAGTTTACAGTACAAAAAATAAGGATACCAGTTACCTACTATAATATTTTCATCTTTTCGTTTCTTGTGGAGTAGTCAGTGATACAAGCATTGCTTGTTTCGTGTAAAATATATTACTTTAAAATATCAGTATACTGTCCTTCCAGTTACAAAAATATAATTATGTCCTACAGAAATTTTATTGAATTAAAAAATGTATCAAAAATATGGATCATCATTTTAGACCATATGTGAAATTAGAAATAAAGTAGAAGAAAATGTATAATTATTTAAAAATACTATCTTCTGGCTCAGCGAGCCACTTCTGATTTTGCATAAAAAGAGATCAAAGCTTAGTTAGAAATTTAATGGCCCGGGACGAGTTTTTGGCTACTGAGTAGTAATACTATACTATTAGGGTGGCTGAAGAAGAGCCACCGGCAAATGGCTACAGCCATTCAGTCTGAAGGATAAAAAGTACCGTGGTGACGGTGGGAATGGTTGAAAAATACCCAAAAGGGATGGTAATTTAGCAAAAGGCAAAGAGCATTTTCTACTGGTTTTATTTACTTCATATGTAAAATCTTCAGGAATTTCACTGAGTTTTCCAGTGCTGTGCCCATGCTGAGCTGTTTCCCGTGCACTTGCAGCACTTCTGTAGCTCACACTGCTCGCTGCTCTTGCAGTGCTGAGGAGAAAAATCCCAGTGTGGAATCTGCCTCAACTGCACGGCAGAACAAGCACCACCGGCGACATCGCTGCTGCGCTGCCCAGGAAGGCAGAAAAAGAACAGTCATACAGAATGTGCTGTAAAAATTGAACAGGTTTCATTTTGTGGGGAGTGTTTGTTGGGTGGGATGGATTTGCACTATCATGCTTCCTCTGGTAAATGAGGAAAACTGGAGAAACAGCAATTTATCAAAAAAAAAAAAAACCTCTTGGTTTTCTGTTAAGTCTTGTGAGAGGAAGTAGCTCAAGCTAGAATTTATCCATTCCAGCACCGCGTAGCTGGCAGGAGCCTAAGCCACTGCTCGCTGACTCAGAGGAAAGCCATCTCTGGAGCTACACTGCCCAAAGCTCCACAGTTGTTTACCTTCTATTATTTTGGGATGGGATTTTTTAACATTCTTTTTCCCTGCTAGGAGAAACAACAATAGTGAAGCCACATATTTAGTACAAAAGTCAAATGCTCAGCTAACAGAACATACTAACTTCTTTAAAACTAATGAAGTTGTACCAATTTATAGCTGCACAAGAACTGGCTCAAAGTATTTTCCACGTTTTTGCCTGCCCAGAAACTACCGAGCTATCGTGCCATCTTAGTACCACGGGCCCTTCATAGCTCCGATTCTTTATCTACCTCATCCAGGTAGTATTCATCATCGGTGGTGGTGTCACTGTCCGAGTCCGAATAAGCTGCTGGGTCTTCCTGACAGAAATCAGTTGGCTCGCGGGGGGATGACGCAGTCGATGACATTTTGCTCCCAGCAGAACTTGAGCTTAAAAGCTGAGCCCTGTTTATAGAAGGGGTCTCTCCATCTCTGAGAGCACCAGGGTTATTAAGAAGACAAGGTCTCCATAATCGCCCTTCTGTGAGTGACCTCTTGATATTTTCCAGGAAAGCCAGCTGCTGTTCTTTGCCAAATATACCGAATTCAACAGAAGGATACATCAAATTTCTAGTGCTGTAACATTTTTCATCATCCGATGCCCAGTTTTCATTTTCATCATAAGACAACAGCTCCGAGTAAGATTTGTATCTCTTCCCACGTATACCGTCTCTTGGTAGAATACTGCTTCCCAAGGCAAAGGTCTCATGGGAATCTCGAGCACAAATACTCTCAGAAAGGTGACGCTCACGGTGGCTTTTGGCCTGGCTCTTGCGCAACTGATAGCTACGCAAGTTAGCATTTTTTAAGCTAGCAGACTGAGAGCTATTTTGATGCTGACCAAGCACTGTCTGGGGAGTCAAGTTTTGCTCTGGACATATGTCTGCCTGCAAGCAGCTATTCACATAGGTGTTTGAGTTTCTGTCAGTTAAAAGCGGCAAGGGAGGACTGCAGGCACGACTGCCAGCCCTTCTCTTCTCACCGTCCAGTGAGTCTGATGTGGTAGCACTGGGAGAGATGGGCTGGCTTTTGCTTTCTAACCTGAGAGCGAGTGCTTGGAAATTCTTATTTCTTGTGGTTACTGTTTTATCTGGAAATAGGGTTGTAAGACTTGGCCTATTTTCTACTTTCACTGTAGCTTTTTTGGGACTGATGGCTTCCTTCTGGGTGTACGAGCTTGGAAAAGTCCTCCAATTAGTGTTATTAACAAGCAACAAAGGATCATTCTGATTTTCAGTTGTCTTATTCTCAGCTGTTCTTATTCGTTGCGTGTTCTTATCAGGGTCCAAAATGTGATTCTGATTTTCATTGTCCAACTGCAGAAATGGCTGATGGGAATTCGTTGAAATCAATGAGTCAAGGGAGATGTCGACCTCTAAAGAAGTGGCACTTCCATCATTCTGTGAAAAAATGTTACTTATATGCCGTTTGGGGGGCAAATTTTTACTTGAAAATTTTCGGCTTGTTTTGTAAACAGCTGCCAATTTATTTTTAATGGAAGGTCTGTTTTTCCTTTTTTCTATATCTTTGACTTTGTCTCTCGTGCAGTCAGAAAGCTGCTTTTTCTCTTCTTCTGCACTCTGTGTTACCTTCTGATCCTCTGTAACCCTGAGGGCGTTATCTCTACAGTTAATGGTCGAGCTGCCTTCACTGTGCCTTTCTGATTTCTGCAAACCACTATAATTTTTACTCATCTGAATACTCTGTGAGTTTTGCTCTTTTTTATTTTTTGAATTCTTTAATTCATCTGTCTCTGTGCTAACCACTCTGTCTAACTGAAGTAAATCAGCACTGGAAGCTGTACTTACCTCAGATGCTTTGGTCTGAGACTCTGAAAGCACTTTGCTACAAGAGTTTAAATCGTTTGCATTTTTCCTTGAACTGTCAGCCCTTAATTGCAGTCCACCACGTTTGTTATTATACAGAGGGGTGGTTTGGTGTTGGAAATTCACCCTCTGTTCGACTTCAGTACTATCCCTGTACGTGTCTCCCGCGGGAGGAAGCGGCATGTCAGCACGCTGTGTGTTACCGTTCCTTCCAAGGGAACTTTTCTCTCCTGGGTGGAGGAGTAAACTGTTCAGGTTTTTATTGGTGTTCACTGTAGGGGGCTGACAGCAGTTTTCAGAGTTTCCCTTCTGTATAATATTGTTATTTGTTGAAGTAGAGTACAAAGGATTCTCTAAACGTCTGCCTGGCTTGGGAGGGGTTGATGAAGTGGAAATTAGCGGTGTGGCTGTTTGTAAAATTTCCTTCTTTTCTTTTAGACATATTTCTGTATTTTGACTGCTTGAAGCATCAGAAATAGCCTTACCTGACTTAGCCACTATTTCAGTGGATTGCGGGCCACTAAAAGAAATTTCTTTCGTCACCATGTCAGAAAGCATGTTTTCTGCTAATGAAAGATCTGCTGAACTATCTTTCCTGTTATGTACCATACTTGTTGACTTTGAAGTACATATATTCTCAGAGCTAGGAGATAAGTGAGAATTCTCTTCTTCGCTATCCACAGCAGTTCCTAACTTCTGAGGTGTGACTGGAGCTGAAGATACTTGGTCAGAAGAAAATGAAGGCACCTCTTTTTCCAAAGTACTGGGGAAAAAAACATTTGCTAAACTCACATGACCTTCGTTTTTCTTGTTTTGTATTCTTGGTGACTGAGCGTTTTCTTTGGGACAAGATAAATCTGCATCCTCTGGATCATCTCTAAAGAGCTTACAAAATGTTCTTGAATGCCTCCGTGGTAACGTGTAGTAAATTGAAACTAGTTCATGATACTTGATATGATCTTCATCAACACAAACTGTAAATGTGCTTGTAGTTTTATATTTCTGCAAAAAATTTCCCCCCTCCTTACAGTCTGAAAACACAGAGGATTCTCTTCTGCTTAGACATTTACATCTGTCTGTCAGTTCAAGTGATGTACTACTACTTAAGGAATCATTAGGACTTTTGGTTAAGGGACTGGGGTAATCTTTTTCTTTGTTACTTGTAGCAGCATTTAATGATGCTGATGTTAAAAAGGAATGTTTTGAGTCTAAACAAGACACATCTCTTTGATTAGAACAACAGGCATCTGCTCTATGTGGAGTTTCAGACCTTAAACAATCGTATGTTGTTCTGCTTTCTCTAGGTAAAGAGATGGGTGCATCTGACATAATACTACCAGCGATGCTAGCTGATTTTCTAGGCAAAGTGTAATAAATAACAAGTGGGTCATGAGATTTGAGGCTGTTACTGCTAGGGGAGCTGGCAGTGCTGCAGCTACTGCTGTGTCTCAGCGAGCCGTCTTGCTTGTGAAGCCTTTCAATACAAGGTGAATTACTCCTTACTTTTCCGCTTTCTTTTTCAAGGCAAAAATAACTTAAACTATGTTCAGAGGTCTCGGGGTCTCCATCAAAGCTATGCACATAGATATTTTCTGAACTTCCATTTTGTGGAGAACTAGTAGTGAATTGTCCTTTACAGTTCTCAGTAACTAAAGTGCTTGTATTTTGCAGTGTTTTCTGTGAAATCTTTTTGGTAACACCTGTTCTGCTCACTTGAGCTGTTTTTCCAGCTTCTGCTTCAGATTCAGTGCCATTTACTGAAGAGCTAGTTAGTGTTTCTAAACATTTAGAATTGTCTTTATGAGAAGGTGCTTGTGGAGAGCTTTGAGAGGAGCTAGATAAACATTCAGGAGGACAGGACAACATGCCTTGACAGTTTGCTAATTTTTCAGTGGGTGGAGCAGAAGCAACCTTCAGCAGTGAGGACTGCCCCTTTGGAGTAGCTTGGTTAATGGCTTCTGCACACCAGTTATCGTGTTTGATGCTCTCTCTTTTTGCTGCATCATGCAGATTATGTTCCCCTTCTTTCTGACTTGGAAGAAAAGATCCTTTCCTGCTCTCATCAGCTGGCAAAATACAAGGAGGCTGACTGAACGCACTGTTGGGTGGGCAGTCCTTTTCCTTCATTTGTACATTTCTTTTCTCATCATTTGATGTGTACATTTTTGCAATATCTCCTCTGGCAGTGACCTGGCTTTGTCTCTTTGATCTCACTGTGTTAAAGAGAGATGCATCGCTTTGCAGCACGGCAGAAGCAGGGCTGTTAGAGGGAAAGCTCTGGGTGTTGATGTAATTTGTAGCTGCTTGTTGAGAAACTGACTGTAACGGCATGTCTTCATCTGGCAGTTTCGTATCTTCAGCTTTTTCTGGTTGTGTAAAGTCTGCCTTAGTACTTCTTTGGGTAACAATGACTGCATTCCTGTTCAGTCCTATAGGTTTTGTTTGGTCCTTCAAATTAGGAAAGACTGACTCATCATTTCTCATACTAGATGAAGAAAATGAGGAGTTACAACTTAGCCAAGGCTGACAGCCCTTGGCAAATTCTGAAAGAGTTCTACTTGTGCTTCTTGTTATCCTTTTGATAGTCGTATTTTCTGGACAAAACACGTGAAAATCGTTCTGCAGGCGCTGTGAACCAAACTTGGCACTCTTTGTATGTGCCCATTGCTGGTCATTTAAATTAGCCATAATCACTTCAAAGCTGGCATCAGGGGACATAAATGCTTCATCACTGTAGTACTGAGGAATATCAGCCCAAGAAGGATAGGTGTCGTCTTTTCCATACGGAGAATTTTTTTGATTTGCATACAGCTTGCCAGGAGAAGTAGCTCTACAGTAGGATCTAGAGAGGTTACTCTCCGATTTGTATAATGGATAATTTTCCCAGTTATCAAAGGGCAATGGAGAAGTAGCTTTGTCAGGGCAACTAACTCTACTAAAGCAATTACTGCTTGAAATCGATCTTCTGTAGTGGTGTTTTGAGTGGTAACATGCGTATTTCTTGGTTTCTTGCAATGAGCTGGGGTATCTACCATGGTCTGTAGCACGAAACTCCATCAGTGATTGGGTTCTAAACATTTTTTCTTGAGTTGATGTTTGTCTAGGAGAGTCTGGTGTGTTGTTCCATACAATAGAAGACAGAGGAATTCTCTTTGGGGTCTGTCGACCAAACCTTGGTACAAAACCATTGTTGCTCTCCCTTGCAAATGGATGTTGTAAACTAGATGCTGATAGCTGGTCAGAAGATACTGATGATGGACATCTCCGAAGGGAACATACAGAGTAACTTCTGCCAGCTGTATCCCTGTTCATACAACTCTTGTGCCTAAATCCACTGTTCTGTGTTATGGAAGGAGGATACAAGCTACCTTCTGAAGACCGTCCGAAAGAAACAGAAGACAGCCTGCTGCTTGGCAGATGAGGATTTCCATCAACTGGATCACCATATTTGTAATCTTCCTGAAAGACTGTCTGGTGCCAGTTTATATATGCACTGTGTAATTTCCTTGGTCTGATGAAAATCTTGTGTTCATCTTTGGCTCTTATTGTTCTCAGTCCATCCGGGAAAAATGTGCTAGGCATGTCACTCCAGTCATTTCTGTGTTGCCTTCTACTAGCAGTCTGCCTCTTTAAAGTAGGGAATGCACTACTGTATTGGACATTTGATGCACTACTAGTAGAAATTGTCCTGTCCAATGGGTCCTGGGCTTGTTCCTGGGCCAGCTGGTCATCCAGATCATTTAGAACTGCACAGGAAAAAAAAAGATACGTGGTTTTGTTTCCTAAATCTTCTGACTATTTATTTTTAAAAGTTTCATGTACTACATTAATAATCAGAACTAGTTTTGAAAGGAGTCGGCTTCTCAGCATTCAAAACCCCTCCCAAAACACACATTCTTCCTCCACAGGACCTTTCCGTGGTCACCCATTATGACTACAAGGAAAAAAAATGCACTGTTCCATGACTGATCTTAAAACTGCTCTTATGTAAATGTTAGCCTTTATGCTATTTAAAAGAAAACCAAAACAATCTGAAGTCTGAATTCTTACTCATGCGCTATATATATGTGTGTATGTGTAAACTTTCCAAATCTAGTTTGTAAGGAAAATATTCCTGAAAATAATTCAGTAAGCAAACGTGGACCTTCCTGTGGGTTCACAAAGCACAGTTATGATGTAACTGTTAAGAAAACAGAATCCTGCAAACCATCAAACAAGCATATTAAGTAGCCTGGCATGTCCACTGTTCACTTCATTCAGAAAATAAGTTCTTCACTAAAGTGTAGCTTATTACTTTAAAATGAGCACTGAAAATTGCTTTTTCTGGATAAAAAAGGGTAATGAAGTAGTTAGGAACCCGTGATTCATTCTACCAACAAAGCTGTATGTCTCACCAACTGGAATTAAACACTATACAGCTCAGTTAACCAAGATATTAAGCCATAAGTCTGAGTGACAGTAATGTATTTAATGTATTTTTATTGTCAAAACCAATTATGCCCTCATTAATGGTATTCTTTTTGTATTTTGAAAACAGCACACATACGATGTAAACACAAATGGATACGGCTGTGTTGTTACAGCATTCCTAATCCATTGAAATAAAAAAGTCTGACTGATCAGTCATTACAGATCTGTGCTAATAGTACAGACTGATTAAGACAGCATTGATGGGTATGTATAGTTGGAATAAAAGGTGACACAAATGTACTACAATTCTCCGTTTTTCTAAGTTTCTTTTCAGCATGGAAGAGAAAAGACTAGTGAGAGAGTCAGGTTAGAACAAGAAAAAAAGACTAGTTGTTTCTGAGACTTCCATTTGCAGGGCATCAGCCAAGCTACACACAGTTTTCCTCTGTCAGTGGCCAACTATGCACAGCTACTGCCACCCAAAAGCAGTGACAGGGATGTGAGTTTCAGAAGAACCACTGTCCACCATGCAGCGCTCTCCTCTTCCAGCACTGCTGACTCTCCCACTGCTTCCCAATCATGCTTTCAGTCTGTGACCTCTTGTAATTTTGGGTGGTAGAAAGTAATATTTGTGGCCATTTTTTTTTTCATAGATCTAAGAAAGATTATTGAAGAACACTTCTGTACTCCCACAGGCTGAGTGCCTTGCTTCCCAGCAATTAGAAAAAAAAAAAAAAAAAAAAAAAAAGAATCAGCAACTTTTGACTGGTGCTGTAAGGGCTCCCAGAATGCTAACTGAACGCCATAATGCCTCTTGCTTCTGTGGTTTGAGGCTTTTCAATTCATAAAAACAGGTCCAGTAATTAATAATTATCAAACTTATGCATGCAGGAAATAGGATGAAATTCTTCACACATAACTGTATGTCTGTATCTAAAGGATGCAATATAGGCTCTTGTCAGAACCAGCAGAGAGAAAAGTATACTTTTAAGCTGTGATTCCTCTGCACTGGATCAGTATGAGATGAAACACACTCTAAGAGTGACCAGTGGCACATCTTGAAGCCAATGTCAGAGTAGACATTCTGCTGTCAGATGAAGCCAGCAAAAAGGAGCCACTATGCCAGAAAGTAATGAGCCATATCTTCACAGCCTATGCTTTTGCAGAAAATTCTCTGAAATCAGTCACCACAGTCACTTTTCTAACAATAAAATCAGAACAAAGTAAGGACATACACTTACCACTGAAAAACTCCTTCTCTAGCTGTTCATTCCATTCCTGTGTACTTTTCTCCATCATTTCATTTTGGTTTGCGTCAAAACAATGACCACTTGTTTCAGTTGACATCGGGGAATTACACATTTCAGCCTGTTAAAAATTGTAAGGCAACATGATTTTAGTTCTACATGTGGGTTCAAATCACGTTTCACATGTCACATCACAAATAGTGTCACAAGTCACAGAGGTCAGTAAATTCTTTGTGGGTCCATTAAATACTGTATTATTAAAAAAGACATCTGAGGATTGTAAAGTTGCATGCATGTTAGAGATTGTTACATATGTAATAAGGAGATTTGCTCATCTTGTCCTCATGCTGTAGCATAGTTTGGATACATGAGTTACAATGACCTTATTATAAGGGGCATAGTTTACTCACTTCCTCTGTATGCATCCTTATTGCATTGTATCTCTTAATTTAGTTTTTCATAATCATTTCTTCCTTGACGAGCACATTTTAAAATTCACACAGTGACCTCCCGACAGAGATGTAATAATTTAACACCATAGTCAATTTTCACATTGCAAGACAGCACTTTAAGGGGTTGTGAGAAATTGCCTTAGCAGTGGGGAAATGGCATCCTGTTGCCCATCTGAGTTTAGTTTACATGTTAAGCTGGAGAGGTTCCTATCCCATCCATGTTTCCCTCAGGTCACAGCCTCAGATGGCAGAAGTGCAGACAGCTGCTGAACTGCTGATTTATTTTAGCTGAGAGTCTTCCTCCTTTTTTTTTTTTTTTAAATAAAAACCCTTAGTACTTTTTAATTCTCAATATTTGCAATATTTTACTTGTCTAGCTATAACCATCTATTTATATAATAGGCAGGATTCTCTGATAAGATCTTTGTTCAGTCATTTATTAATATAGGTTAACCCTTTGTTTTTGAAATATGAGAGAAGGGAGGTGGCAAATTTATCTCCTCTATACCTGTGATTATATGCTGTATACCTTCGTAGTCCCCTCTGTGGTTATACCACACAACTGAAGAGGAGGAAAGACATGGTAGAAATACAGGGAAAAAAGTAATTGAAACAGCAAATATCATCCTTGAAGAAACCTGTTTATTTCAACAGATTTCCTGTAATTTAAATTACATCAGAAATAAATCTGTTGTTTCATCCTTAAATTGAGCTTGTGCTTAAAAAATGGAATATTCAGACAAGAAATAGTTTCCTGCTGTAAAAAAATTACATTTACATGGTAATTCTGTGCATGGAAATATTGCAGGAGAAGCTCTAGCTTACTGCCTGCCCAAGCTACTCTTTTTCCCACCTGTACAAACAAAATGAAACAGAGTAAATACACTAGTTTATTTATTCAGTGTTTTGACCTATTTGCAGGCTCGTTACAGTTGCCAAAATATGTGAGGGTTTTGGCCTAGGAAATTATCCATGCAATTATTCTATCATTAACAGAGAACTGAAACCTGATCAGAGCTAGACTTAGGGCTTACCTAGGAAAGCTTTGGATTTGTATAATTAACAGGGCAAGCTCATTCTACTGCATCAATACTATTTAAGCAGGCATTATACCAAGACCCTAAACAAAGGGGACTAGGTTTTGAAAAATCTGTGGTTTAAATATTGCTAACAATAAAGTTGATAAGCTACTTACCGTTGCCATTTCTTCCACTTTTGAAGATGGGCTAGCAGAACTGTCATATCTGTAGGCAGAAGTATTTAAATGTTGGCTTTGAAAAGGAACATGATGTAATTTTGCCAGATAGTAAATATCCAGCAGTTTCTCTTTACTAACTGTTGAGAAGCATCTGAAAAAAAGACTGCTCTGTGAAGAATCCATCCTTCCCCCAGATAAAACCCTGCTAACAAAAAAAATGCTGGGGAAATGTACCGTTCAGTTTGGCCTTGTCAGCTTGCAAATGTCATAGCTGCACAGCCAAGAATGAACTCAACCTACTGATATCTCAATGTCTGCAACAGCTATGAAGCAATTGTTTAATCCGGCATTATGATAAGATGGTATTACTTCCTCTTCCAAACATCAGTAATTTAGTAGGTACTACAAACAGCCAAAGTTAACTACTTGTAAATCTGCAAGTGGTTTGCATCTGCAATTCTATTGTTTTTCTCTTCCATTTCACCCTGCTCAGAGACAGAGCTGTGCTCTGCCCCTGCAAAGGAGAAGAGACAAACAGCAGATTTTTTCACTATGAACTTTAGAACTTGCTGCTACTCACTCGAAACAGCTTTTATTTACCAATTTTTAACACATGGTAGAAGGCTTGCCTGCTTTCCTAAGCTATGTAGGACTGCAAGGGCTTGGCAGAGAACTGGCTAGAGCATCTGTGAGTAATGCAGTGGTTAGAACCAGCCGGGAAGCCGTGAACATAAAAGGTATTCCATTCTACAGGATGACTTGCAGACATACAAATACAAAATAAACTAAAGAAACAAGAACTGGACTTGACTTCACTGAGTCTATGCAAGTCTGCAGATCCTTATTCTACAACTAAGCAAACCCAGTCCCTTCAAAAGCCTTGAAGGAAATGTTGCTCAGCTTGTGCTTATTGCCAGTTCTTCCTTGTCTCAGAAACTGTTTTTTTCCCAGGAGGTTAATTCTGGAGAGATAGTGAAGCAGGGAAAGACAGTTCTGCTCAGTCCTGTTTGTTTCAAAGTTTTTTTTGAATGACCTTGTTCTTAAGCTCTTAAAATCTTCTTGTGCTCAGGCAGACTACTTTATTGTGCTTCAACAGCAAGTATAAACCGGCTTGTTGGCAGGTTTTTTGTGGCCCAGCCTTTCCTCCTGAAGTGCTTTGTCATTTGTTTGCAATGTGCTTGCAGGCAGGGAAGAACAGTTGAAAGGCGCAATTTGTTTTTGCTTCTGTAATTGCGAACTGTAAAACCAGGATTCCTCCCTGACACAGGGTCCAACTGAAACCAGAGGAAACAAGCCTGTTGACCTCAGTGGGCTTAGGATCTGGCCAGACAATCTGGACCTGAAATTCCTAATTTTTCCTTGTAGCACTGAATATGAACAGCCAGTAATTCAGTGGCTTACCGCTCCCTGTGAATTAAGTTTACAGAACCAGGACTCAGAGATGTATGTAGCTCTTCCTTTAAACTAAAAGAATGTGGAATATGTTTTAATGCTTCTACAACAAATTAAGAATGAAACTTAAGTTTCAGAGTTTTCACAATGATTTCCTGCAAACCAAGTTCAATGAAATCCCGTGGCTTAGCAGGTTACCTTAATTTTCATTACATGCATAACAAAAATGTAAACGCTTTGTTAGAAGCTCTGTTCTTCAGCTTTACTGTGCAAAGCCGCTCTACAGTTCTCCGCACTCAGTGCTATGCTTGGTGTTGTGTTAATTGCTCCTTGCAGTGAAGCTACATGAAGTAGACATGTTAGTTAGAAATGTCTTCTGATAGTCTAGGCAAAAATTAATTTTTTATTTATACCTCTGGCACTATTCTAAATTCCTCCATGTCTTTGTTGTCACTGTTCTTTCAGAAATAACTGGTCATTGCATCCTGCTTCACTTTCCTCCCTGCCAACTTATCCAGACAAGGTTATTTTAATCTTTTCCCTATTCCAATCCCTCCACTTCTCAAACAGCCTAATTGTTTTTTTTCTGAACTCTTTTAAGTTTTTCAGCATTTCAGAATTAAAATTTTGCTTACTTTGCTTACTTTTGCTTAATTTCAGGAAAAAGTAATTTGGTTTCTTTTCGGGTTAAAGATATTGAGCAATGTTTACATTATTTCACACACACATGCACGCGCACATACACACATATTTGTAAACATTATCTGTTACGCATAAACAGAAAAGAAGTTAAGTTACTGCTTAAGTTCAGAAATATCTGCCACCAGAAAAATACTACTCCCTATGGAAAACAAGAAGTTATATTTTAAACTTTTTCACTTATATACACATATATTTTTAATTACAACCAAATGTAAGATTAAAAGTAAAAGATGACTCTACATACTACTATCACTACTACAAGAATATAAATAAATTAATTAAAATTTTCTGCGAATTAGTATTTTCACTGAGGCACCTGTCTTCCCCAGTCAGGGGAAGTTGTCTAATGTCAGAGTATAATCTGTTTTCTTCTATACTGTTCTTATCAATACTACATAAGAAGCCAACTAAGCAACAAACACATAACTCAAATATGCTGAAAACACAATTAAACAGCATCTCTTTTCCAGTAGGAATCACACTTAGATATTAGAAAAGAAAAAGGATGAATTCAAGAACACCAAACACCTTTGAACCGAAAGTGATCAAACATTTCACTACCTTTAGACTACAGTTACAAACCTTTTATCAGCATCTTCTGTATCTCCACATAAGCATACTCTTTTTTGCAGCATCCATAATTTATGCTCACAGCAAAACACCACTGCAGCTGATGAAACTGTCTCTCCAGTACAGAAAGGACCCTCTAATATTTAACTATTTAAAAGCTTCTGCCAGAGTCTTACAGGATTTACAGTGCTGCCTCCTATTGCATTTCGCTAGCTCTCCAGAATAACTCTACCTGGCGAGAGGCAGATTATTTCAGTGCTTTGCCTATGCATAAAGCAAACCACATGCCACGGCAACACCTAGAAAAGGGTGGGGGAAGTTTTCGACAGAGGCGTGACCAGAAAATGTAGCAATCAGCTCAGCTACACGTCAGGATTGACTTGTTTATTGTTCAAGCTGCGCTTGGTAAGAAATCAAAGGCATCTGAGCCTGAGATATGATAGATTTTCTGTGCAAAAGCCAGATAAACCCATATTAGAAAAGCTGATGCAATGAGTAGGCACAGTTTATTTTTTTCCCTTCATAAATTAAGAAATAATTCCAATGCTTAGACTCTACAGCAAAGCCCACGCCTTCGCTTGTGCATTGGCTACCTTACCGTGCACCAGGATAAAGCGCCCTTGCAATCTGACTTTCAGTTACACAAGTGCCCCTTTATTCCGCAGGGAGGGCTGCAGTGGGTCCCCTGTTGTAGTGTCCCAGCCCAGGACACTCACAGGAAAGAGGAGGGAGCAGATGACATGTATGGACCAGCGTTAAAACTCTGCAATTATTTTTTTTAATATGCTGTGTTGCTATGCAGGAGAATTGTTACCAGTAAACATCCACAAAGCTAACCTCACGGCCTCTCTTCAAACCTCTCCTTGAATCTCCTTCTGCTTTGATACAAACACTCCACAATGGCAAGCTGCTGTGCTACAAAACCTACCTACCAGACTAATCATCATTGCTTTAGAGGCTTGCATTCCATGTCATTGTTTATTATAGCTGTTCCTTGTCTTAGCGTCATGCCACCTCCGAGCCCCAGGCACGGAGCAGAATACCAGCCTGAGAGTCACAAACAGAGTGAAAATCAGCTCTTTGTGCCGAAGATCTTGCAGCTTCATACATAGATTTCACAGCACTGCACAAGGCACTTTTACCTATTATTGCCAGTCCCAAGCATTACCCTAACGTGCATACAATAATAATAATATTTTGCTCAGGTGTTGCTGATGTGTAGGACCACGTAGGACAAAAGTTGGGAGTTAGGAGAGAACATTGAGCCTAACTTGCTCGAGCATAACCCCTCCAGCCCCATTCCCTCTGAACAGCAGCTTTAACCCTGTGGATGGCGAGGGAGAAGGATGCTCTTCAAACAGCAGCTCCAGTGCCGCATATGAGACCATCTTTGGTTCAGATCCAGTTGAAACCAAAGCCCTGACGCAGCACGGAAGACAAAAGCACTGAGGAGTGGCCCTGTTTGTCCTACAGCTGCAGGCCTGCCTCTAAGCTGCCTCTGGGCTAGAAATGGTGGGAACTGATGCAGCAGAGCTGCCTGAGGGTGGTACTCTGCCATGGCCTGGGAAAGCTATGCTTTCCTGTTCTATCACAGCCACAGGGCATCAGATCCCCATGTGCCTTACACCCTGTCCTCTTGGGAGGGCATTAAACAGGATGCAGCTGCTGCTAAGTCTCGGGGCTTCATACACTTAAAGTCTTTATGCAAAACTTGAGCAAAATAGATTTAGCCAAGAGACTTTACCTATTACTTGCAACTTAGTCCTCATTCTTCTGACACAGAACAGATAATCCCTCATTGGTCATATTACATGACCAAGTAATAGTCCAGTCTTCCCAGGGAGGTGAAAAGCAAGAGATGGGAAAAATAATTTTAACAAAGTTGTCTAAGCAAAACACAGAACAATTCATAGACTTTTTTAAAGTTGGAAATAAAGTATGTTCTGATTATAGCTCACCGTTGTTGCTTCTGAGTCTGGTTTTTCCTTGATTTTCTAAAGGAGAACAGCCAAGCAAAAGGTGATCTGAACCCCAGAAAGGAAGCTGAAGTGTTCTTTTGTGCTTGAGGATTTGCGCGAGATGACATTTTTAATTCTTTATGACCTAAAAATATTATAAAAATTTTATTTTTTCAAGTTCTTACTAAATACAATATTAAAATATACATAAAAAGTTAAGTCTTCATAAACAATTTTCTTTTGCTTACCTTTTATGCTAGGAAAATCCAGTTTTACTGACGTTTTTAGACAGACTATGAAATGTGCATTTTTAATTACTAACTAGAAGACTAAGAGAAAGATAAACAGGTCTAAAGTTTAAAAAAGAGTATTTTTGGTTTTGGCTGGTGCACATGAGAGAAATGAAGCTGATTTTCAGAAAGTAATCAGCATTCAACCATTTGAAAACTAGAACTGTTTAAAAATATAGGCAAATTAGACATTTGAAAACTGAGGCACCCACAATCATTAGTCACTTTCTTTTCACCTTCATAAGAAATAGAAATATGACAACCCTGAATATGCAATGGCTTAATAGACTGTAATGTAACTACGTAACAGTAATTCAGACTCAGGTGTCTTCTGTATCACACAATTCTTTATGGTGGGATGCCCATGGCCACTGGAATATGTTTTTTTCTGCTACAAACTGGTATCAGAAAAGTATTATAAATGCAAGATGACATCTTGCAAGGTGACATCAGCAGAGTCCTAATAAGACTCTGCCATAGCCAGGATAGTCTAGGGATGTAGACAGAACAAGGCTTGTGGAGAGAAGTAGTGTCTTTTATTAAACCAACTTACACCGTTGGTAATGTCAGACAAGCCTCTGAGGGACACAAACCCTTCTTCAGATCTGAAATAGAAACAGCAGCTTTCAAAGTTAAATACCAGAGAAAAATTACACAGAGTTTAGTTAGTTAATGCATCAATTAGACCATCTCTGAAAGAGTAGATAGCTGTAGATGACAGGGGATGTTGGGGAAAACCAGTCAGGAAAGACAGATCTGTTCTGTGTAGGTCTGTAGTTTCCGGGAAAATTTTATGTTAAAATAAGAATATTTTTAAATGTTTGTTTTGAAATACATGTCTCTGCTTCTAGTTGCTATGAAGCACAAACAGGAAGAGCTCAATGAAAAACATGCAGAAATGTGAATGGAATAAAAACATATATTATGCATGAAAACTACCTGGATGGAAGATAAAGACAGTACAGAATGCCACGCTTGGTACAGAGACACTGTTTCTTGGGCATGTTCATTTTGGATGGGCAACAGAAACTGTGAAATGAGATCTCCAGAAGTTGCTTCCTGGTCAGCCCAACTTTCCAGGCTTTGTCACCCGCCCTGATAATCAGCTCTGGCATGGCTTTAGCCCAGTGTTACCAGAAAAAAGTTTTCTACTTGAACAGTCAAATCTCTGTCACCCAAACCCAGATTACTTACTTATTCCAAAAGCCATTTAGGTGCTTCTAGCTTCTTTAAGAAAACTAGGTAAAACTGAAACAGTTTTTGTTCAAAGTAAACATTACTGCTTTGATTGGGAAACCACCACTATATTTACTATAATTACAGCAACTTCATCATGATGAAGAAAGACACTTTTTACAGTGAGGACAATCAATCACTGGAACAACCTCCCTGGGTCCCCATCACTGGAGGTTTACAAGATGCAACTGGACAGGGCACTAGATAATCTCATCCGGCTCCCTTTCTCATGAAAAACTGGACCAGATCATCTTCTGATGCCCTTCCAACCTGGGCTGTTCTATAATTCTAACTACGTGATGAGAATACCAGATATTTTCTGTTGTGACTCCCAACTGTGGTTTTAACAGAATCTGCTTAAAGAAACATAGTCATTTAGAAAATATATCTTTGGTAAAACTTTGACATGAGAAGAAACTCAATGCAATTTCAGAAACACCTTAGCTATTACACACTGAAATGCTCTAAGACACTGGTTTGGTCACCATTATCATATAGATAAGGAAATGGAAAAATGCAACTCACTGCTGTTCTTGCTTTTCCTTAGCTGTTGCTCTAGTGGTGGTTTCAGCATTCTATTGACATCAGTGTAATCCTGAAATTTTTTTCTTTGTATTTCTTCAAACCATTCTCCAGTCACTCCCTGCAGCCCTGTTTCAGACTTCCTTCTCTTCAGAAGTTTGCTAGAAAGGAAAAGAAAACATGAACAATTTAAGTAATTTTAGATATTACAGGCACATAATTAGGAACTCTCCTTCTTGTTCCTTTAAGTATTTACAGTCTATTTCTACATGTAATGACTTTTTAAAACATATAATGGGACATGATACATTCACAGCAATCACATAAAGTTTTAGTGACAGCAGAATTCTCCAGCTTAACAATGAGGTTATGTGGCCAGGTTAAGTGGACAACTCATATGTTGCATTATTCTCCGCCTTGAAGAAGTGCATCCTTCTTCCTTGCAAAAATGAGGTAATAATTCATAAGCACTATAAAACTAATTGAAAGGAAGATTAAGTTAAACCAATAACCGAATTAGAATAAATAATACTCTAACAAAGCAATTCTTTAAATATTTATTCACTCATTTAAGCAGAAGCAGTAACAAGATTATTCTGATTTTCAAGAAGCTCACTGAGGGCCTGACAGTGTGGTGTCCACTACACATTTTCTATGTAAAGGAGAATGGTAAATTAGTAATTCAGCCAATAGCTATTAATGCAACTTGTTCAATGAGTGTATCGTATTTTCCTCTTTCCTTGCTGCATAATGATTCTGCCTGTTTAATATGCATGAAAGCAACTAATAATAAATATGAATGTTCTGCCACGCAGAGACGAAGCCTGAATAAGCTACACACAGGCGGCTGCAACTGAAGAAGCTGTTTAGCAGCAGGTTCAGGTTTTAGACCAGGAGGTCACAGGAATGAATTGTTTATCTGGACCTAAAAGAACAAGGTACAGTTGCAAAGGAGTCAGAATAGTGCAACAGACAATCAAAGTTAGCTGTTTTCAAATGATGTTACACAACTGCCTAAAGTACAAATGCAAATGCAGCCAATCCACGCCCCAGTTGATTCTGATGCCAACAGAACAAGACCTTGTGCAGAGCCTGGAGATGTAATGCTAATGTTTTAGCAAGGCTTTCATGTAAATCCTCCACCTTAATCAGTGGTAAAACGCACGTCTAGGAATGCAGATGCTCTCAGAGAACATAAATTATTTCACCTATCAATTTAAATAAAAACTCATATTCTCTGAGACAACATCACTTCACAAAACAAACTTGAAATTAAATATCTAGTCTGGAAACTGATGTATTTCCATCTGGAACTGATACAGGATATATTGTTGATACTAGCACCTACTTTCATCCAGTGGCATCTGGAGAACAGGAGGCATTTTTGGTCAATGAGTGACTATTTCTCTTGAAGAAGATTACACAGACACATATACAAGTACTAGCCATTCGAAATAAACTTATTACAAAGGCAAAAATGTTAATCATCACAGATATTACCGCACCATGGGAGTGACTAAACACCGTAAACGCCATCTGCGGCATGGAACACAGCCCAGCAGTAATGTGAGGCAGGAGGAGGCGATGAAGAAAGTGCTCTCAAGCGCCAACTTCATGACCTCACTCCTGGGGCCTCAGCGAAGGGGATCCAAGGCACCGGGAGGAGCCGCAGCACCCGGAGCCAGGCGTGAGGCGTCCGGGGAGTGGCGGCAGTCACGGCGGCTGTCCGGAAAACAAGCCCACAGCGGAAGGCCCGGAAGGGGAGACCATCCCTCGCCCTGCAGCCCGGGGCACTTCCAAAGCCCGGCCGGCAGGACCCCCCCGCCCGCTCCGCTCGGGCCCGGCCCGGCCCGGCCCGCCCAGGGGCGGCGGCAGGCGAGGCTGGGGCGCCGCCTGGCGGCGGGCGGCAGAACCGCACCCGAGGGCGCGCCCCGCAGCACGCCCCCGCCCCGCTCCGCAAACCCCACGCTTCCCGAGCGCACCGGGCATTGCCTGAACGCGCCTTTCACCCCAAAACGGATTAAAGATCTTGCACAAACCCTGACATTAACATTTACACGCTGTAAAGTCTTTCCCGGTACAGGCTTGGCGTTACCTGAAGTCACGACCTGTGAGTGTGCTGCTTTTGAACTGTCCTGCCGCCCACAGCTCAGGAAATAAACCCCCCAAACTCCTCTGCGCGTCTCCATCTACGCGCACAGGCAGGCCCGTATGTTGAACCCCACATATATTGTTATGCGAGTAGCAAATCATATCAATATGATATATAATATGCAATTGCAGCATCGCATGACTATTAAATATTTCTCATTTGCGATGACTCCCGGCCAAACCACACCATTTCCCTACAGACCTGCTCTGTCAAGTCGACATGCCCCCTCATGACACTAATGAACGACAGTTGTGAACTAGAGGGTAAGCCCGTCTCGAGAAACAATTACAGCAGAAGATGGTATCTGCCGTCAGTATTGCAATGAACTTGCCTTTGAGGCAGCGCTATTGTTACTCGGATTGCAAATCATGGATTGAGACACCGCTCCGTAGAGTGTCACAACACCTGCTGCCCTCTAAACCACCAGTACTAATTCTGCTTCCCGGTCTGCGCCATTCATCCTCCTCCTCGTTTCTCTACACCCGCTTTGGATGCTTGGAGCCACTTCCTTTAGAGAGGAGACAACATCACTGTGACTGGGAAAAGTACCTGTAAGCTGTTGCAGGATTAAAGGCAACTCCATTCTCAGGATAATTTACGGGAGACTGCTCCACAAACCGGAGCAGGCAGCAATCCTAAATGACCTCACAGGCTACACCTCATTACCTTTTCCCATCTATTATCCTACACAGCATCTAAACTAATGAATCACTCCGGAGCAATTCCTTTGCACTGTTTTTAAAAACATCTCTTCCTTATTGGCACAAGGATGTCCCAGTATTTCTTATACAGACATGTCTGTGGAAAAGTTAACCTAAATGTTTGTATATGCTGGACTTTCATGTGGGTTATCATAAATACTGTGAAAAGAGCTGTAAGCTTCCCTGTGCTGCTTCCTGTTAGGATAATAAGGAGCTTTAATTGCTACTGTAAGAGGAAAGGTATTTTCTCTACCATCTTTATCCTGAATATCAAACAGAAGAGAGATGTGTAAGGTAAGAGAAACCAGGTTGCCGAATAGGACGTCTGGGGACAGCTTTACTCTTTGCAGGGGACAGAGTACTCAATCCCACTTTTGCCAAAGCAGAAATTATTATTCCTATTGACTTCAGCAGAAGCAGGATTTGGCCCAAAAGGACTCTTACATACACCTCACGAGAGAACAGATACACAGCAACCACCGAGCGTGAGGAATTGCACCAGGTGAAGGATAAGCAGATCAGTATTTGTTCCTTGGATCAAAGCTCTCAGTGTCTGGGAAGACAAGGCTGAAAGGACTGCAGACAAAAACAGTGCCAAAAGTATTAGATAAGAAATGCAACAGGGCAGATAATTTGAAAGTATTAGATAAGAAATGCAACAGGGCAGATAATTTGCAAAAACAGTTAATCTAAAACAAGCTTATGTCTTTACTCTTTATATTCCTTACTTTGTCAGCGAGAAAAGGCTAGAGATGTTAAAAAACAGTGCCTGAAGAACTAGTTCTTTCCGAATTTTTTTGCTTCAATTTATCACCTTCCCATTGCTTTATACATTATGCCGCACTGGTAAACTGCATCTCTGTCTCATAGGGTAGTTCTGAAATGCATATGCAAGAACATTTTCTCTACTTATAGTTACTTTTAATTTTATAAAAATAATTTAAAGACATACTTTCAAGTTGTCATCTTATTTGAAAAAAAAAAAAAAGGAGGAAAAGAAGTATTGCTGACAATGGCAAAGATTACTCCAGCTAAAATAATTTGAAAAAATTATTATTTGCCATTTCGTATAAACAAATTATAGCAATAACAACAACATTCTGGTTTCCAACAGCAACCATCAGGTGCCAGAGAAGCTCCTGTGGCAGGTTAATTCTATCAGGAAGAAAATTAATGATACACAGAGCCAAGATACTCTTTCCTAGCCTGTCAGACACACAATGGGTCTATTTTCTAAGGCAGTCTTTCTTCTTAGTAGCTGGTATAATTTTACTCACAATACAGTAATCTTTTGTTTCTTTTTATTTTTTACTGTTTTCTGTTTGGCTAATGCCAATAAACCAAGTCAGCTTCATTATTACATCTAAAGTATTATGCAGAAGTAGGTGAATCAGAGAGGAAAACTGACTCTCATGTTTTGATTGCGCACACTAAAAGACAATGCAAAAAGATGTAACTGAAAACGCACTTGTTTTTTCTTTAGCTTTTGTATGTGTAAAATTAAGCATTCCTGCAGTAATTCTCTGAAAAGTCAAGGCCTCCTCTATTTCGGTGAACAAAATGTTGTGTTGGCAGTAATGCTTGAATCTAACCTGCTAGGTCATTGCTAAGCCACTTCTCAGATTTTCTCTTCCCTCAGAATATTAGTTTTCTATCTAAGTCTTTATCCTTTTCATTATTATTACTGCTGCTGTCATTTTTGTCATTAGGTATTGATTTTATAGTGCCCATTAACCCACTAAATTGCCTTCAGAAGACTTACTTGTCTGAGGATGTGGCAAATAAAATTAAAGACATGTATGGGCAAAGAGGATGTGCCACAACAAGGAAGACTGAGGAGTGTGTTAGTTGAGTGTTTCTTTCTGACCATGATGCAAATATGAATAAATGGAAGGACTTTCACTGTCCTGAACAGGCATCAGGTCAGGCTGCTGGAGAGTCACCTAGTGGTGACAGCCCTGGATGGAAAGGAGTAACTGGAGGTGCCAAGAAAGGTTCATCTGAAGGACAGGCAGCCCAGCACTGAACTGTATGGGATGTGTTTTCAATCCCACTTTGATGGGTGCATCAAGTTGCCAGCTTACAATTCACCCTAAATATTTATATTCTGGAAATGTGCAAAACCAGGAGATGGAAGCAGGGAGAAAGTGAAAAGGGAATTAATATTCTCTAGTTTTTCCTCCCAGACTGTACATTAAAGACAATGATAGCAGTTCTGCACATTATTTTGATGCCCCCCCCGTAAGTACCCTTCCAAGCAGCAAGTAGGGCTACTTAAAGCAGACAGCTGCAAACAGTAAATGTCATTTTGTCCTCAGAACACTTTCTGACAATAGACATCAGATTCATACATTAAGTTCCGTCGTGTGTGTCAGGGAATACACGAGTTAAAAGGCAGAGAATCTTTTCTGCCCTTACTGAGGTTCCATCTTGTCTGCTCATGGGGAAAATCCTTCAATTTCCACTTCTCTTCTTGTTAATTAAAAAGTAGAAAAATCACAAAATCTGACATTATTACACTACCTCTATTCAGCAGATTTATTCTTTTACATTAAAGCCGATCACCTGCTTTGAGATAGCCTAATATGGTGGCAATGTGTACACTGATTACACACAATCCAAAGACAGCGAGACTGTCAGCATATATGAAACATTCTCATGGGACCCCCACTGTGCATTCAATACTTCTTTCTACTCTGTAATTCACAATGTCTTTTGTGTCTACATTTTTTTAACTTAAGCACCCTCTGTACAGTGGCTAAAAGTTACCTCTGTTTTTTTCCCAAAGCATTAACTTCTCATATTAAACTGTAAGCAATTAATATACTGCAGATCACTTACTCCAGCAGCTGTGTACCTTCACCAAGTCCAACACTCCATTTCCTCTTGAAGCTTTTGGCTGTTCCCCTGGGCAAGAGCACAGACTGGCACTTTGCTTTGAAACAGAAAACTAGATGTTGTAAGGGCAAGGACGAGGTTCATTCTCATGCTGACCACATAACTCCTCTCTGCTCTGGCAGTTCAGGAATTAGAAGTTTCAGTTAAAGCTCAGAAATCAGGAGCTCAATGGCTGTCTTCATAAAGTTAAGTTTTAAAGCACGGAGCATTGAAAACTGGTATCACAGGAGCTGAGGGTGATTAACCACCCATCTCAAGCTTAAAAGTGCCTCAAAAACTTACTCTTAACATGAAACTATTTCTTTAGCAGCGACCTCGGTGAAAATATTATTTCAGGCCTGCTGGAATAAATAAAAAAGGTTGTAAGCATATATCTTTTAATTTAGTTTATACATACTTAGACTATGACAGCTTTTAGTCCCTTAGGCAGCTGGTCAACAAGAATGAATGAGGTGAAACACCGCTAGTAATGTCACAACTGTCGGTGATTCTCCAGCTCAGGCTGACTCTCTGCCATTTTCTCTGCAGTGAGTGTGAAAAAGGGGAAAGCTCCACTCTGAGAATGTTTTATAGATGATTTACAATCTGTCTGTATAGGTGGCAAATGACAGGTTAAAAAAAAAAGGGTGTTACTGTATTATGCTGTCAATACTCACAAGCTACCTACCAATATTACATGGTAATAACAAAACAAATCCATGATGCAATGGAAAGGAAGGCTACCTATCATTTTTAAAGTGTGTCACATAGCTTCTGAATGGTAGTAATTAATATCTCTACTGAGATGACTTCATTAATAGGAATTTCCATTAGCAATAACACATAGGTTATAATAGGTGCAAAGAATATAATTCTCCATGCAAAGATTCTGATTTGTTTGCAGGGATAGATGTAGTCTCAATACAAAAACATCACATGACAGGAGTAAGCTTTGGGCTCCTGAAATTGTCTCGGAAATCTTACATGGAAATACAGGTGTATACTGTGTGTGCCACATGATGGGCTGGAAGGCTGGGCATCAGATCTTCTTAGGTCTATCAGTAAACTTGAAGCTAATGATTAACAGCAGACATATTTACTTTTCCAGGGTAGAGCTGCTAGCTGATTCTGAGACCTTTTATAAATATTGATAGCATGCAAAGAGACAGCTGGCTATGCAAGGAATTTACAGCTCAGCCATATACTATAAATTTAACTGCCTTACAAACACATATTCCTTATGTTTTTGTATGACTTTCTTTATGCAAAAAAATTTCCTAGGTAAACAATATAAGGGGAAAAAACAAGAAAACAGACACAGGCCAGGTGAGAACTCTGAATGAGGGGAATTGGTTTCAGCTGAAGACCAAGGTCTGATCTCTGCAAGCAGGTTTGTGTATGATAGCCCATGGGTCTGGACAGAACTCTCAAACTGAGAGGCTCCAGACAGGCTTAGACGTTTGTTTGTAGAGTTAAGCTTGAAGCCTAGGGCTGTCAAAATACACCTTTGCAATCCCAGGTAATTGTGCAGAGTCTCACACAGAGCTGAAGCAAGATTCTGGACAACAGAAGTAAGACAGAAGGTTAGAGTGTACCTGCACAGTTTATGTTTTACTGTAACACTACAAAAACCTTATTTCCATTGCTTTAAATTAAGGAAAGCAGTCATAAGAACGAATGTAAGCTCTAAAAGTTGACATAGTAGATGTTTTTCATCTGGAAATACAATGCTTATGTACATGTATATAATATATACTTACACAAATCCTCTGCTAGAGTGGCTTGGAATGTCATAATTTATCACAACTTTTCCACTGGAAATAGAAATATTATAGTATAACAATACTTTAACATATAATTTTATATCTAAATAATTTTATATATGTAAGTATACATTTAAGAACACGCAAGTCTGTAATGCAGGAAGAAGCAGACTGCAGAGCACCCATCTACACTGCTGCAGCTTTGCTTGACTGCAGCTCTGCACTCAAGCCTCTGTATCTAGAATTCCAAAGACAGGGGAAACACTATTGCAGTTCCTTGATTATTCGAACCACAAATTAAACTGGGTGTAATTTATGTGCAATAAAGTGTAAGTTGCACTTTTCATCATTTACTCTTAGCTTTTCTTTTGTGGTTTTGATGTTTTTGGTCACAGCATGGTACCAATACATATACCTATTTCTTTCTGAGGTAAGATTGATGAAAAGAATATAATTTTTGGTATGAGTTTAAAATGTAGGCATAGAAATACAGATTATTACATTTAACAGTGTTAACATAATAATCTAGCTGCAAAGAAGGCTTAGAAATGCGTTTCATGTGAACATTTAGATGCACAAATCCTCAGGAAAAAGTCCCAATTTTCCCCTACTTGCTTTAATGCATTTCTAACATTAAATATGGAAGTTGTGAAACTTTTCAGATTGTCAGCTCCAGGGAATTAAGTAATTTTTCAATTTAAAACAAGTACAGGAAAGGCCAAACTGAGGTCAGTCCTTAGTCTATTTAGTTAAAGTTATAGAACATAGAAGAGAATGAGATCTTTGTGCCCAAAGCTTAAAACTCTATTGGGACAAACTCCACTTGATTCTAAAACTAGATTAAGAGAGCAAAAAGTTTTAAAGGATGATTAAGTCCAGTATACATAAACCACTGACAAAACCTAAATTTTAAAGAAGAAAAGAAGGCGATGCATGCAACATTTTTCAAATGCTGTCAAAACAGTATCTGATACAAAGCAATGAAAGTCAGCTGAAGCCTTGACATACAGCCCGACAAGCTTTGCTCTCAGCCGTTAGCCAGCTTTCTCCAAGAGCCATGTCTACAGGCGATGCAAAGGCTGCAAGTCTAGATGGACCCAAGAATCTCAAGTACCTCAGGGACCAAACCCAGCAAAACTCCAGTGCCTTGGGCTTCACCACAGAAAGCGTGTGCTGCAGTCTTTGACAGGATTACAAGACACATGGAACCTGAACACACCACTGGAGCACAGCCATGCCAGTACCAGGGGAGATATCCAGCCACTCTGAACATGAATCAGACATATTTCTGAATCAGACATATATTCTATGATTCTATGATATTCCTGTGCAACACTTTTTGGACTTCCTGGCATAACCAATTTAATATTTCTGAAGTATGTGCAAGGACCTGAAGGTGCTGGGGCACAGACAGTGTATAGAAGCTGTCAGCACCTGAAAACGTTTTTGGAGTCCTTCCAAGGCAGTTCATTGCAGACTGGTATTCTTTCCTTTCCTTACAGCAATGACAGGCAGCGTGTGTTACACTTCACTGGTGTTACCTTCCAGAGGCCCAGTGACTGGCATTACAAACAACTTTTAAAAGACATACATAAAGAAAGCTGAGCTAAAGTGAGAGTAACCATACTTTGCTGATGTTTTCAGCATTTCAGATAGTTCTCTTCTCCATGCACCTCCATGACTCTTTGCTTGCTTAGTATGGGAAGCTGTTGTCTTCCACCTGATGGCCATTTCCAATTTCCACTAATGTCAATTATTATTTTAACTTCTGCACTTGAATTATGGAGGAGACAGAGAGTGTTGAGAACATAGCGACATTACTATGGGTAAAGTCAAACCTGGCAAGTGCACAGACTTCCCACAAGGTGCACGAGTCCTTAACTAGGTCACAGCTGCATAGAAAAATTAACAAAATCAGCCTGTTCTGTATTGTCTATTCCAGACTAACTCCTCATTTTGACTGTCTAGTTAGTAATTAATGCTAGCTTGTACTGCTGTGCTGACCTATTTATTTATTCTTGCATCATGGTCAATTTATCCATTTAGACAAAGGCCAATTAATTCTACTTTGGCCATTAAGCTTGGACTTAGAAAATGTCTACCCATGGGCTTAACAATAACTCTTGGCTTAAATTTTATCAGTTTCAACAACTATCTTCTTTTTGGCAGCCCTGGTGACATCAAAAAGTAGGCTAGATGGGCTAGGTAATAGTAATAATAATAATAATAATAATAATTTTTCATTTTTTACAGTATTTTGTCACTTGAAAGTGCAAACATTATCCTGAACCCTGGCACGAGGCTTGTGTTTGAATGAGCATGGGTGAGAATGCCCTGAGAGTGTCCTTCCTGCTCCTGCGGGTTTGGCAGCACGGGCCCAGGGCCAGTTTGGAAAGAGCAGAGCTGGTGGCCTTGGAGAAAGCTGTTGTGAAGACAGCCAGAAAGAAGCCTCATCAGGGGCTGCTCCTCCTTCCCCTGGGAGCTGCTTTTAAATAGAGGCTGTCCCACTGGGCCTTGCCTTAGCTGCATCCCCAGCTGTGTCGGTCCATGGCCAGTGCCACACTGATCCAGACTTTGACACCTGGGACGTCCCAATCCAGCCTCAGCCCAGCCACCCCATCCCTGGCCTGCCTGGCCATCGTGGGTCCATGGCTGACCTCGGTCACCGTCACAAGGCCTGACCTTGACATGATTTCACAGCTTGACCTTGGCTCTGCATCACCACCATGGCCCTGCCCCGTGACCACCGGGCTGCGGTGGACCTGGTTACCCTCACTGGGCCTGATCCTGACCCTGACTCAACCCCATGGCCTGGCTTGGGTCCTGCCAAGCCACCGTGGAGGTGGGGCTGGGGCTGCCCCTGTCTGTCTTGTTGGGTTGTGGAATGGTGGGAGAGGCCCTGGCGGTGAGGCCCTGCCAGCCCCACAGGGAGCCCCTGTGACCCCAGTAACGTGAATAAGGACAAAATACATTCAGTGCAGTACCAGAGAGGCTCTTGCAAACATAATACACCTCAAAAGGTGCTTCTGGGTCTCCTGCTATATGCACTGTAGAAAACCCCCTGCTCTCAGACACAAAGAAGTGCAAAGTGTCGGAGGAAAGGATGGACCTTTCATTAACATTGAACTAAGTTTCCTTTAAAAAGACAAGACCAATGAGCTAGCATCAGTGCTCTGTAGATGTAAAACTGGAGTTACACCACAGACACCAGTTTAGTTAGCCCACACACACAGGGCTAACAACCTAAACAGAGAATGGCACATGCTGCTGTTACCACCTGCTCTTCCTCAGCTCACAGGAAGCCTCAGTCCTTGACTCCAGGCCCCACCACAAGATAGGATTATTAAAAAACAGCAATGAGGAAAAAACTTGATATGCAACTTAACTAATTGTCTTTGGTTACAATAACCCCACTCGAACAAGGGGAGTCCAAAAGCAGGATTATTTATGACAGTAATTGTTTACCAGACCAAGTAAAGGTTTTGAAATCACAGTCTTCCCTGCCATTTTTGCTTGTATTTACACTTCTTTAGCATATTAGTGCTCCAGGGCTTCAAGGATCTGTTTTTGCAAGTGTTTACAAACCACTAAACATGCTGCTGGCACAGTATCAGCAGTAAATAATAATAGTATCTCCTCCACAAACAAGACACAATACAGCACTTGTGTCCTGAAACATCCCAGGTGGAGTATCTCTTATGAAAGAATTTCTTTATTAATGTTTTGTTCAGGGAGGGAGCTCCAGTGGAAAAACAATATACCCACGTGGTGCTGTCCTGGTATGCTGCCTGCTTTCCTCACCCATTCAGCTTATGGGTATTCTGGGCTTGATTCTAAAAATTCTTTGTAATTATAAGGAGTTTGGCCCCTAGTCTAGAATGCTAACACCCAAGAAGTTATTCTTAGAGGGTGAACAGGACTATTTCTGCGAATAACCCAAACTAAAGGCTGCAATGTCAGACCCCTCAAATTGTAAGCAAGACAAAATAATTAAGGCACCAAGAGGGCACTGAGTATGTCTGCACCTCTGCAACAAAAGCCTTCCAAGGTTATGAGTATGGAAAAAGGCAAAAAAAAAAAACCCAAAACATTCCCCACTCATCATTTTTATTCCCAGATGTGTGAGAGCAAATGTCAGTCAAGAGAATACAATAAGGAGTTACTTGCAACAAATTATGAACTCAGTAAATAATCCGCTGTAAGGCAGTAAGAACAGTTGCGTTCCTGTAACAAATAACTATGTCCAAACGATTCGTTGTAGAGACTCTCTAGAACAAAGTAAGGAGGGGATTCATCTTTCCCACAAGAATCATATGTTATTAATGGGTCATCAAGAGAGGAGCAGTGAGTGGTGCTGACTGTACTAATTAATTTATTTCACTTTTCATCTTTGAATTTGAGGATAAATTAAAACAAACTTCTGCTTTACTGCCATCTATTCTCATTGTCATAAATCTGTGAGAATAAATCTACTAAATAAAAAAAGGAAGAGCATAAAGCAACCTGGAAATAAGTAAAATAAATTAAAGCAAAGGGAATGAGTGCTCCTCTCTCCCAAAACCTCCATTTCCCTTTCCTCTTTTTTTTTCAGTTCCTATTCATAGACAGTGGCTGATGCCTAAGATATGTTCTAGAGCTGGTAATTATTTTTCCCCATTCTTGAAAAAAGAAAAAATTCCTTACACAATACAGGCATAGTTACTTCTCAAAACATGATCTAGCAGGTGAGCTGCTGTTCAGGGAGGTGGGTTCATTTCCCTGTTCAGTGGGTCAGTCTCGGTTAGTTTCAGTGTTTCATCTGAAAGTGAAGATAACAGTATTTCCCCTTTTCTCAAGGATTACTAAACTAAAACAACACAAGACTATTGTATGTCGTTAGAAGCATTATATAAAACAGACAAATCTCCTAAATAAACATTAATAATTAAAGAATTCAGAGCTCTTCTGCCCTTTTAAATACATTGTCTCTTTATTTGTAGCTCTTCTACTGTATCTCCCAACTGTTCATTTTTTTGACAACCTGCAAACGTACCAGCTACCTGTTTCCATGCCACGACCCCCTACCTGCTGCCTCTTGTAAGTAGCTGGCTCCACGTCTCCTGGCTCCTCTTGTCTCAGCTGCTTTCTCTGGGCCCTGGTGCTGTTTCAGCGGTGGCGGCACATCTCTGCACCCAGGGCTCAGACAGTCAGAGGCACTGGAGCCCCGAATCTGACTGGAAAGACACCTGCTTGGATACTGTCCGCCTTTCCACGCTCTGGAAAGGGAGGAGCTGCCTCGGAGGTAAAAGGCAGCAGCTCCACCTCTGTATCCCATAGCTTCATGCCTTATTGCTGCTGAGCCTTCTTACAGCAACGGCCAGTCCCCTCTGCTCTGCCAGGCTCTGAAGTGCTGTCCTGAAGAGACAGGAAGCAGCCAGCCTCCCTTGTCCACCTTGCCCATCAGCTTCTTGCAGAAAGGACAGAAAAGAGAAGCACCTACAGGTTTGTTAAGCCTTTGGGACCTGGGGCTCTGCATGCAAATATAAGCTGTCAATTCTTTTTTTAATTTCTAGCCCCAGCAGCTGCAGAACAAAGCTTGAGAAGATGAGCTGGGTGCACCTTGAAGCCTTGAAACCAGAAGTCAAATAAGACCTGGAATGTTTTTATGTCATGATTTTTGGGCCTATTTCATTACATATGGAAAGCAGACCTGTAGTATTAATAACTGTGCCTACAGCAAGTGTTCATTGTGTCCTTATGGAAACCGATTTGTTAGGGAGCCATCTGAACATGACACTGCCCTCTGGATGTGCTAGGTTCCTCCCTCTCTCCTCCTTGGCATCTAACTGTGATTGAAACATTTGGGAGAAGGAACCTTCTTCTGCAAGCATCTGCAGAATCATCAGTTTCATTAACCAGGCTTACTCAAATAGCATTTTGTGCCTTGAGTGGGATTTCTGTCTTAACATCACAATTATTATTAAGGAACAATGCATGTATACTGATATACAGACCCTATATTCCATTTTTTTTCTCCCACACTAATGCTTGTAATAAATGAGCCTTTCTCCAAATTGATATTATGAATGAGACTGGATTTGATGAACAACAAAGAATACTGAAGCTGAGTGTCGCCCAAGTCCAAAACGAATGTGCATTTTTCTTTTAAATTATTAAATAAGCGATTACTAAGTTTCTAAATTATTCTCAGCGTATATAAGAGTGAGCAGCCATGTGAGTTATACCAAAGCTGACTGTTGCTGCTTCTCTGAGCCCGTTTCATGGGAGAAGGAGTCAGGTACGGCTGTTTTGCTGTTGCTGTGCAAAGGTGTTGCTGAGAGGGGCCACGAGAGGGCACTGGAAAAGAGAAAACAGGCAAAAAAAAAAAAAATGCAGTCCTGGGAACCAGCAGCCCAGGGCACATCAGGAACTCAGCTCCCTGTTAGTAGCAAGAACAAATAAAGGTCCAACAGGTCACACAGTTCATTTCTGCATAAACGGGAAAGCAATACCGAGAGGTCTTCCAAGCCAGGCTTAGGGGTCCGAAGCCTGCCCAGGGCGCCGAGAAAGGGCCAGCGGGACCCAGAGGATGTGCTGGCGCAGCGGGGGGAACAGGGAAGGCCAGCAAAAGCGGGGCTCGCAGCTACATGAATGTGCATGGTTGACCATGTGAGTCACACATTCCTGCTCCACATAAAGGCTACAGAGAGAAAGGGAAATGGAGAGGGGCTGTATAAAGCAACTAGCCTTTTCCTAGTGAATGCCCCCAATATGTGTTTAATTTCATGGAGGCGCGGGCTGTCTGGGTGAAGAGGGATCCAGTGGTTCTATCAAGTTTCCAGTGTCAGTAAGCAGTAAGAAAAGAAAAAAAAAAAAGTATATTCGTCTGGAAACAATTACAGTTACATAGCTGAGAGCTCAATGCACTTGAAGAGGACTTTGAGGAGGTCAGTATTTCATGCTGCACTGTAAGACATTTGTGTTTATGTGAAAATCAACTCCTCTGAATGATGGTTGTAATTTGTTGGACATGATAAGCCATGCAGGATGTCAGGATTCATCTTTTGAACTTACTTCTGATTTTATCTTTCAAAATTAACTTGTGTTAACATTTTTTATGGAATCAATGTAGCTTGTAAAAAGATAAAAACCCGTTCCTGCTTTTTTTTTTTTATTCCAGAGTTGTATCTGGGAATGGATTTCAATTTTTCATTGATCTTTCAAGAGATTTGCAAACAGCTGTGTGCTTGCTCGTATGACATCAAACGGTATGCACAAGATCAGGACAGTCATTAGAACCTGATTTGTGGTCTGCCAGCAAATGCTTCATTCCCTCCGTCAATCCAGTCTAGGTTGGTCTATATAGGGACAGCTGTATTGTAAATGAAGATGGTCACTGAACGAACTTGACCAGTGAGCCCACTGGTTATTATTGACTTGCTCCCTGGCCTTGTCCATCTCCAATTAGCTCTTTCCAAAACTATGCTCAAGAGCAGTTTGGGGGACAACTCGTTTCAGTGACTTCACGCAAAAAATTAGTATTGATGAAACTGCTCCTTTTATTCCACAGCATCCATATGCCTTGTTTGATTGATGGCATAAATCAAATAGCATTAAAATCACACTTTGAAAGCATCCCAGGAGCGGGCTGCCACAGTGCTCAGGCATTATTTTAAAACTTCTGAACTGAAAAAAAAAATGTGTGCAACGTTAATTATCAAAATAATAGGAATAACAATGACATAGAGCCAAGAGAGCAGGTATATGGGACCAAGAGGAGTAAATACAATGTTGTTTACAGCCTCTGAAGCTCACTGTGGTCATATAGGAACTGCAGGATTTGGCCCTCCAGGGTGACCACTGTTATTACTTAGATTACAGTAGCACAGGGCAACACCACACTGACTGGAACCTGTCTGCTCCTGATGGGAGTCCCCTGGCCTGAAGAGCTGACAGTCTAAATAAGACCAGGTAGACAAGTGGAGTGAGAAAGAAAGTACTTTTATTAGGCCCAAGAGAAATTAAGAAACTTGCCCAGGGAGACATACAAAGCCTTTGATAGATCCAGGGTTTAACCTAGATTTCAGTATGGCACCTTGATCATAAACACTTCACCTATCTTCTGCTCAACTTCTGCATGCCTCTTCAACTGAGAGTTAAAGTAGACTCCATCTCAGTAAAGCATCACCAGAAACATCCTCTCATATCATGTTTATTTTGACAGCTTTTGCATAGAGAGAGACCACTTTCCATTGACTAAGTCCTAAGTACACAGACAGAGAAACAACACCTGGGGCAGGTGAAAGCCTTGAGTTAAGGAGCAGGCTGCTGCTTCATAAGCCTCTCTACAGCACTGGAGGCCTCACTGCATCTGCTCCGGCTTTAGTCTCATTCAGAGTTTTACACTTACAGCTATCCAGCCATGTCATTCTCCATATCCAGCAAAATATTCCTCCTTTTTTTTTTTGGGGGGGGGGCGGGGGGGGGTCATAATGGCACACATGGACCAGAAATTCATTGAAGAAAGAAAGAAAGGCAATGTCAAATTAAGGAAGAAAAAAGTTGTCAAATTCAGTCCGGGTTCACACGCTGTGGAAAACTATGACAAGCTTTGGATTCAAGTCAGTGTTTACACATAATGTTTAACCATGCCCATCATAAAAGCTACTTCACTGAAATACAAAATAGATAGTACAAAAATCCACTTGACAGAAATGTTACTCATTAACATTCCTTCTACATCTTACAGGGAAGTGTTACTTGTGAAAAGTGTCCACTTGTGAATCTGAGAGGGCACTGCCTGTCACTTGCAAACTGCCCACGGGCCCTTATTCAGTTTCATCTGGAAATGACAGCCTTTAATAATAAACGGCTCGTTTTCCAGCATAACTTTTATTAATTCCTTGACCTTTGCTTTCACTATCAACACAAACAGCACTCAGGGGAGATACGAGCTAGAAACAAGCTCAAGGCTGTTCTGTTTCTCCGTACGGCTCATGTAAGATGTTGCGTACCGGAATGCGGAGATAATTCAGTTATATCGCTTGAAAGGGTCTTGTGAACAACCTTCCACAGAAGAGTGCCTGGCTTGGTTTCCAAAAGCTGCCAGGACGGGCTCCGGGATCTGCCCGAGAGCCGCCACGTTGCTCTGCAGAGTCCCGCGAAACTTCCCCGTCGTCACCGCCGCCTCCCCGGGTACCGGTGCTGAGCCTACACCCGCTGCCAGCCGGCTGAAGGGCAGAAGGGGCCGCCTCCTCCTCCTCCTCCTCCTCCTCCTTCCTCCTCCTCCTCGGGGAAGGAGCGGAGCCGCGGGGAGCAGCAGCCGTGACTCAGAGCCGCCTCACTCACAACACGCGTTTCCCAAACGCCCCGACGCTGCCGGTGCCCGGGCCGGTGCCCGCTGCCCTGGCCCGGCCCGGCCCGGCCCGGCGCAGACCCTACCCCGCGGGGCCGCCCACCCGCCGGCTCCGCGCCTTCCACCCCCGCGGGGTGCGGTGGGCAGCGACGGAGGGGAGTGTTCAGCCTGGTACCTGACTCTGTCCTTCTCAGCCCGCCGGAGCTCCGAGTCCCTCTGCAGCACCTGAAAGATCGCCCTGGCTTCCTCCTCGTTCAGAAAGCCGAGATCTGGCCCCTGGGGCGCTGCGGTCATGGCGTTGCTCCTCTTCGGGCGGACGGGCCGGGGCGGACGGGCAGCGCTGACCCCGCGGCAGCCTGCACCGGCACCAGCATGGCCCAGTCCCGCCAGCACCGACCTCCCCTCCGGACGGCGGGAGGCGGCGGGCAACGCCCTCCGCAGCAAGCGCGGCCCGGCCGGGCGGGGCCGGGCCGGGCGGGGCGGGGCGGGGAGGCGAGGCCGCCCCGCTACCGGAGCCGGGGCCGGGGGAGCCGCTCGGCCGGTACCTGCGGCGAGCGCCGGGCTGGAGCAGCACAAGCAGGGGTGTCTGTCCAAAGTAGGTGTCCATCTGGTACGCTGTACGGGTTGAGTAGTTAGTAAAGTAACTCTAACCCTAACCCTGTTGCGATGGGACAAGGGGTAATGGTTTTAAACGAAAAGAGTAGATTTAGATTAGACATAAGGAACAATTTTTTTTTTTTTTTACAGTGAGGGTGGTGGAACACTGGAACAGGTTGCCCAGAGAGGTAGTTGCATAGCGACCAAATAGTTTGATCATACTACTCCCTCTGTTTCCATTCCTGGAAACATTCCAGGCCAGGTTGGACGGGGCTCTGAGCTGTGATCTGGTTGGAGATGTCCCTGCTCCTTGCAGGGGGGTTGGACTGGATGAGCTTTGAAGGTCCCTTCCAACCCAAACCATTCTATGATCCTAAAATGTACTCTGAAATTTTTCCGTTGAAGAAGGGCCTTATTCAGGCCCAATCTGCAGACGTGAGCACAGCTGTATGGAGAAAGAAAATTAAACACCATTTCTGTTACAGAGATGTGAGTCAGTGGAAACATCGGCACAGCAGTGTGCAGCAGGAGCAGGGCTGAGTGGCACGCAGCCGCCTTCTCACCCCATAGCAGGCTGATGTGGGCTGTAGAAGAATGCTTCCCCAGTAGGAAGTTGTCCAGTGCAAGTGGAAATAAGGACCTCAGAGCACAGTGGGAATAACGGGTTGCAGGAGTCTCCTTCTTTTGGTGTAGCTTCTGGCACTACTAGTCTGGCCCAAAGAGGAACTTTCCTGATTCCTGGTGACCAAACAACAAAATCAAGACTATGAGACAACTGTTGAAAATGTAATGAAAACTATGAAGAATTATGATGTTCAGAAGATGTTGAGAGATGTCTCCCACAGAGAAAAGACGCAGTGAATTTTTAATAGGGCATAGGAGATGCTTCTGGGTAAAGTCCAAGGATGTTGTTTCTAAAGGTGCAAGAGCCACAGCCACCACTGGTGCATTAGGAGCCTACAGAAGTTCTCTCCAAGGGTAAATGTCCTGCCCTCCCCGTTTTGTTGCCCTGAGCGTAGTGGAGTGGCTGTTTCACCGGCAGAAGCTGAGCGTGTGGAGTTCTCCCTGGGACTCTCCTAGGCGGTGGATTAGACATCGCTCTCCCTTTCTACCTGGCACCTGCAGGATGTGGGAAGCAATTGCTCAAGGTGCTTCTGCTTCACACTGGATCTGCTCCCAGAGCTGAAGGGGAATGTGATTACATTTTTTTTTTTTGTACATCCATTGCAATGAACCTCATCAATGCCCACTCTTGCCTTGAAAACAATTTTTTATATTATTGGTGAAGTTGTGGTTTTTTAAATTCTTATGCAAACATCTAAGGTCAGGCTGGAAGGGACTCTGAGCAGCCTGATCTGGTTGGAGATGTCCCTGCTTCTTGCAGGGAGTTTGGACCCTTTAAAAGTCACTTCCAATCCAAACCATTCTATGATTCTATCGTAGAAAATAAACACATACATACAGAATACCTAGGAAGGATGTGCGTGTTCTTACAAGTTTGCAAAGGAAATTATGTATTTTAACTGCTGGTGGGGCTAAACCATGACAATGCTCCAATTTTTTTTCCATGATTTTTAGCTAACAACTGTTCCAGGAAGCTACAGGAGTGTTTTCTTGTAAATAAGTAGCATTTCTTTTGCTTAGCAACCTGAAACAGAGGGCAAAATAGCATGTGAGAGGCTGCAGACATGAGACAGCTATTAGTAATGTTAATTGCTAATGCCACTGAAGAGGATGCTGACACACAAACCTTAATTATAGGGCAAATTCTTCCAAAACGGCGTTTCACAAATACTGTTGTACTAATGCATGGTGTTAACTCCACTTACTCGCAGTGGAGGATTTCAAAGTGTCGGACTCCAGGAAGCCAGAGGGGCTGTTTCTAAAACTTGATGTGTAGCTAGGGAATTGAGGGGAATGTGCAGGAGGATTGGGTGAATCTTGTAGCAATTGGCCTTGAGGCTCCTATCAGCCTTGAGGCTTGGAAGAAGTGTAAGGTCTTGTCTAGTCCTGTTGAACTAATTACTGTGTAAATTGTCACGCAGATTAGTGAAGGCTAGTTTAATTAACTCCCCGCATTAGGTGAAAAAGGTTTCATGGCAAGGCAAAGAATAAATATGCGGTGTCCTTCATTTAAAATGTATTAAATCTGCTTATTGTGTTTGAAACAAATATTTCTAACACTAACCTAGGTAAAAAATAGTTTGATCGTACTACTTGTAAGAACAAAAGGAGTGCCTCTACCTCTGTTTAACAAGCCCATCGTTTATATCTCAGTTTACTCTAATAGTCATTATTGATTTATCTGTATTAAGTTAACAACCAGAGGTCCAGCTGAATTTCATGGGACGTGGGGGCTTGCAGTGCATGGTTCCCACTGCCACAGGTAGCCGTTCCCGCTGAGCAGTGAGTGTCCTCCAGGATCTGTCACTGGGCCCTCCGCTCCCACTTCAAAAGAGCTTTGGACTTTCATTTAGGTGTTTAAACTGTGAAGTGGTATGCTTTGAAGATTGCCTGGATGTCAACATTGAAATGTTGCTCTTGTTATTACAGGCGTTTGCGTGCTACGCAGCCTCTCGTGAGGCAAGAAGGGAGCCAGGACCAGGCTGAGCAGGTTGCAGAGTGCAGGCTATCGTTGTCCACCCTGAAACCGCCACGGGCAGTAGGCCTGCTCCCACAGGGAAAGCCAATCTGCAAGGTACACCACATTCACAAGTCACATCTTGCAGCCTGTGCGGCTGCGGACTGCACCTTTTCACAATTTCCTCCAGCACTTCCTCTTGCCAAGACTCTTATTCACCTGCTTTTCTTCTCCTCCCAACCCCCTGAGCATAGGCTGCTCCCTTCCCTCACTCTGCCCTACCAACATGGCAGATTTCCTCACCTCACAAGTCCTGCTTGCTGCTGCTGCCTCTCATCCCAACACCTTCCTACCCCATACATTGTCTATATGAACTCCTCAATTTTTTTCCAGTATGTGGTGGTTTCTGCTGAAATAGATTTGTTGATTCCTTAAAATGGCAAAAGGGCATCATGGCAAAATATGATCTGTTTTTTGCCTACCAGAAGAGAGGGAAGAGTGATACTCCAACAGCATGCATTGCATGGCAGCAAGGAAAAGTGGTGACAAGAGACATCTCCGAAATAGGGGCTGCAGTCTGACCCTTGCACTTCCTGATGCTGCTCTTGGTGTATTTGGTGCTACTTTGGACAACAACTCCATGACACCCCTTTGGTTTGCTTTTTGCTCAGGACTGTGTGTCCTTCTTCCTCCCGTACTCTTAGGATTCTTTTAATCACTAATTTCATTTCGAATACTCATTGGGACTGTGCTTTCTCCAGACTGGAGAGAAAACTGCGAGCTGGATCCCTCACAGGGCAAGACGGGCTGGGATTTTAGGAGGTTGCCTGGAGAGGCCGATGAAAGAAGGAAGCGGGTGGTTATCAGTACATCTCTGGAGTATAACAGCACTGCTTGGAATGGGAGGGGGAAACTGTTTTGTTGAAATGATGGAGGATTTCTGCTTTGTCGGGTGTACTTCTATGTCTGGTGCCCTGACTGACAGAGCCATATGTTGGCTAGTACCGTGTGTAACATCTGCTGTCTTGGCAGAAACTATCTAACCTTCTCTTCCTCCTTAACTAATGTGCACATAAACGTAATCACCAGAGGCCAATACCTGGGACCAAGCAGAATTATGCATTTAATATATTGAGGTTATATGCCAGTGCATGCAACCTATTAAGACAGGCTTGAGTAAAGGTAAAAGGAACCAGGCATGACTAAACAATAAGGAAGAGATGTTATTAGAAGCAAGAAGGTAACCTTCAAAACCTGAAGTAATATCCAAATGGAGAAAATAGAAAAACTTATAAATCCTGGCTGATAACATATAAAAATAAAATTAAGCAGACAAAAAAAAAAAAAAAAAAGAAAA
>WHYT01014928.1:48664-72666 GCA_009806455.1 Tetrax tetrax | reverse complement strand
CTGGATGGGGCTCTGAGCAACCTGATCTAGTCAGGGAGGTCCCTGCTTCTTGCAGGGGGGTTGGACTAGATGACCTTTGAAGGTCCCTTCCAACTCTAACCATTCTATGATTCTATGATTCTAACATAGATTCATCTATTTTTACATTCTGTATATTTATTCATATATGTTCTCTATGTACCTGATGGAATTAGAATATGGAATTCTGTATATTCTATATTTCTACATGGCATAGAAAGGGTGGAAAGGAATTCACTTTGGCATTTCTTCAAATATAAAAATGAGAGGCCATCAAATGGAGTTAATAGAATCTGATTTCAATGCCAGCAAAAGGAGAAGAATTTGTGCAGCTCCTTGCCAAATGGTTTTATGGATGCAAAAGGCTTCAAGAGGAGACTGCAGAAGTAGTTAAAAGAGAGATTCATTCAAGAGTGTTTAATAAAAACCACTTGGGAAAAACCCTGACCTGAGAATAGTCACATTTTGAGAGATCTTCATGTACACTTGCCCTGTTCTTGTTCTTCCTTATGCTCACGGCTACTCGTGGCAACAGGATGCTGAGCTAGGTGGACTTACGGTCTGAACCAGTATGAACATTTGCACGTTCTAACAAACATACCTGGAGAGCATGTATGTGAAATTTGGGGAGATGGGCTGACAGCAGGGTACTGTTTTCTCTGGATGGGCTGTGAATTGGACGAGCTGTGGACCCTTGGCTGGGCATTCTCTGAGAACAATAATGCCTCAATGTTAGAGATCTGTCTCTGGGATCTCACCTGCCACACAGTTAGGTCCATAACTACAGTCATTAATAAGTCTTTTATGTGGCTGCAGAGGGCTCCTTATCTTAGATAAGACATTCCTGAGGTTTTCTCTTCTTTTATGCCTTCTGTTCAGCTGTTCTGCTAATGTGGTCATGACCAGCTCCCATGAGATCTTGTTGGAGTGGCTGTCCCCAAAACAATTTCCAGATATTTACAAATACTACTAAGGCTTATATACTTGGGGACCAAACAGATTGCCTGTCGATACCAGACATTCTTCACTGTCAAGGTCTTAAAAATTTTGCAGCTCATTAACTACAGCTAACAGAGGGGTGTTAGAGTTGAAGCAGAGTGGTGTCAAGATACAAGGCATACTGAGGGATAGGTGGGGCTGCTCCATATGATGGGACAACTTTATAGGACTAGGAGTAGGCCAATTTAGGTGACTTGTGCATATTTTACATCCAAACTGCTTTCAGGAATTAGGTTCAAACTCAAAACTCCTCTAGTTGTACCTTAATTCCTTACCAGGCCAGCTGTCTTGCTCATGCTAGACTCAGGCTTATGTGAACCAGCACACGAGGAATACAGGCAAGGCATGCAAGTTCAGGTCCAACCTAACATGACACTATAGATGTAGCTCAAGAGTGCCTGTGCTTCCCACTGCATGCGTTGTTATGCAAGAGCTAGCCCAAATCTGACTGCTGCATGATAAAGCCGTCTATAGCCCCTGGAATTGCTATAGCTGGGTAGGATGATATATCTGTTCTTTCTTCACAAAAAAACCTAATACGATTTAAGAGCAGCTAGCATGGCTTTACCACAGATACCTGGCTGCCTTCAATGATGAGATTACTGCTTTGGGGATGAGAGATGAGCAATGGATATTGGTTATTTTGACTTTAGCAACACTATCAAGACCATCTTTGATTGTATCCTTGTAACTGCACTTAAGAGAGGTGGACGGGATGGGTGGACTACAAGATTGATGAAAAAATGACTGGACCATCAGGCCTAAAGAGTTCTGGTTAGTAGCTGAAAGCCTAACTGGCAGCCAGTTAGGAGTGGGATTCCTCTGAGTTAGATACTGAATGTGGTACTATTTAACTTCTTCACTAGTGACCTGAATGATGAGGTGGAATGCATCCTCACTTTGGGGAGAAGTTGGTGTGCTGGAGGGCGGGGCAGCTATTCAGAGGGGTTTCAACAGGCTAGAGAAACAGCCTGACAGAAATCTATTGACGCTCAAAAAAGCAAGTAAAAAAAAAGGAGCAAGTAAAAAAAAGGCAAGTAAAGGCCATCTAAAGCTCTATTGGGGAATGAAAAATACTATGCCACCATACAATTTGGGGACCATCAGGCTAGAAGACAGTCTTTCAGAAAAGGACCCGGGGGTCATGGTGAACAACCTGAACTTGAGCCAGCACTGTGTCCTTGCAGCAACAAAGGCTAACAGCATGTTGGGCTGCATGAGTAAGTGTGTAGCCCCCATGCCAGGGAGAGTGGCTATTCCCTGTGAACTCAAGAGGCTGTGTCTGGAATATTGTGTACAGTTTTGGACTCTCAAATACCAGAAACATTAGCATACTAGAGCAAGTCCAGTGGAGGAGCACAAAGCTAACTAGGAGGCTGCAGCCTGTGACACTTGAGTAGAGGCTGAGAGAAATGGGTTTGTTCAGTCTGAAGAAAAGGGTAATGGGATCTAATTGTTTTCTACAACTTCCAGCAGGTGGTTACAGAGAGATCTTCTTGGAGGTCTACCACAAAAGGAAAAGGGGCAATGGACATAAATTGCATGAAAAAAATTCTTATTCACCATTGCGAAAAAAAAAATCATAAAATCATAGAATGGTTTGGTTTGGAAGGGACCTTTAAAGATCATTTGGTCCAGGCCCCCTGGACCCCCCCCCTCTGCCACAGGCAGAGATATTTTCAACTAGATCAGGTTGCTCAAAGCTCGGCCCAGCCTGACGCTGTAACAGGTTGTCTAGGGAGGGAGGTTGCAGATGCGTAAAACTTGACTGGGGAAGGCACTGAGCGTCTAAGTTAGCCCTGCTTTGAGCATGGGATTCAGCCTGATGACCTCCCAAATTCGATCTAGGCTATTTTATGCTTCTGTGATTCCAAGTGGTTTATGGCATGTATGTTACACTTAAATCTTCAAACCAGAGATTTGCTGAGATACATAATGCTTCTGCATACTGACTGCAGAATGTATATGTAACCCATTGTGAGGAAGTTTGTTTCATGATATGTATCAGCTCGTCTTTTACTAGAGAATAATAACCAGATCATCAGAGATAGTAACTATCAGCAACAGTGGTGTCCTTTGAATCTCATAATTTCCAGTGCTGGGTGAAGAAGAAAGTTAATACATCTTACAAAAATTATTACTTAAACTTTTATTTAATTAAGAAAGTTAAAATAAATGAAACACAATAAAAATCTCACAATCTAAAATAAAGTTGCATAACAGAAAAACTTAATGATAACTTTAGTTAAATTGTTTGAGTTAAAAGCATGTCATTCTTTGTTTAAACCCTGAAGCAAGTACAGTTATTAATGCCCCAGAGACAACTCTGGTTTTATTTACATACTCTGTTTTGGAGGACAAGGTACAGCAGCTATGATATAGCAAAATCAGAATGCCTCTGTGAACATACCAGGGAAAACCAATATGAATTGTGGAGTAAAAATGCCTTCCATTCCAGCTAAGCAGCAGATTGTCTAGAACTTAGTTACATCACAGATAATTCTGTGATTCTTTTTTAGCGCTTAAATCCAAGAGTGCTTTTATTGCAGGAGGATCACTAGGATAAGGCAAAAATCCTTACTGTAACTGCATAAATACCTCTAACAGTGGATGCGGAGGAGTAGCCCACTCACATCCTTCTTTTAAATATCAGCGGCTATTGATGTTGGTCAGCTCTGAATATAGTATGCCAGAAGAACAAACATAAAGAGTATTATTGACTAAAAATATTTTACCCTTGCTTTGTTTATAGCAGGCAAGTTCTACCTGGAAGATCAGGTAAAAGACACATTTGTTCTTCAGTTCAACTCACTGGCTAATTCTCTTCCAGATACATTGACAATGAGCCTTCGGCCTTCAGCCGTCCAAGAAAGTCTTCATTTTACTAAATGTAAACACTTACAGTGCAGACAGCTCCCTTTAAATGAGTTTGCCTAATTACCTTTATTTTCAATGAAGAAAAGCAAATGCTTATAGTACACCATTTATCTCATTCTAAGGTAGACATCTAAAATAGGTCAGGTGAATCATGCCTTAGAAGAGGCTCTTTCTCTCTACTGCATATAAATGGAGTCTGGCATGACCAGCTCAGAAGCGTATGCTGCGTATGTCTAAAGTTAGGTGAGAGGAATCCCATCCCACCTGTTTGTACACTTAATAAAGGCAGAATACCAATACAGTCCAAAAATGAATGAAATGTCCCCAGGCTTTCAAACAAGTAACAACTGTTTTAATCTTGAGCAATTCAGCTCTTAATTTAGGGTTTGATTCAGCTGCCATTGAAGTCAATAGTTGTATGTTTTAAGGAGAATTTAATGAGACTTGTCAATTATTTTTGTTTACTTTCTCATCAAGGATACTTAACTAAATTCAATGAGAAATGGATACCTAATGCTTAACGAGAAAGGATATTCTATAAATACAGGTTATACTTTGAATGGGATTTTTTTTAAATTATTTTTTTTTCCATCCTTTAAACTAAGTATCTGAGCAGTATAGAGAAATCCTTAGTGATAAGTGTATTTAATAATTCTAATACAAGTAACATCAGAAAGTGCAGATGTTGTTTCCTTCCAGAAGATGATCAGCCCTTTAGTTAATACCTGTAATATATAAAACGAAGTCCAGCAGGATGTTATTGCTCTGTTTAAGTGAAGACACTAACAGCTTTGCACTATTGGTTTTGTAGAGCTCCCCAGTCCTGGACCCCAGATAACAACAGGCGTACAGGACTATTCATAACACTGAGTACAATGGAGTTGTACTTGGAAAGTCTGATAAAAACTTTATGAGTTTATTATAGGTGATGAAAATGAAATGCTATCTAAAAGAAACCATGGAAGAGTTACTATGTAACCTGGTGTAATCCAGTCCTGATATCAATGGGGGGAACTGGAACAGGTCGCCCAGAGAGGTGGTGGAAGCCCTATCCCTGGAAACATTCCAGGCCAGGTTGGACGGGGCTGTGAGCAACCTGATCTGGTTGGAGATCCCCCTGCTTCTTGCAGGGGGTTGGACCACATGGCCTTTAAAGGTTCTTTCCAACCCAAACCATTCTGTGATTTTATGAATTGAGGAAACAGTGGGCATGCACTTACATGACTGTGACCGTGAGATGTAACCAGGAGCCTCTGCTGGCACTAATGGGAGAGGTGAAGCCAAATGATTTGTTCTCTTTCCTCCTTGCTGAATTTATGCTAAATATCTAACTGGCTTCACAGTTCATAAATTTGCATGTGCAAGTGGTACAGAGATCTTGAGAGAGGGAGTTCTGTCAAAGGAAGGAGTTAGCATCTGAGAGAGATTAACAAACTCTGGAGTTTGAGTAAACTCTAAACTTCTGTTCTCTAATTCAGTCCTTACTTCTGTCTGAAACTCTGCTTCGGAGTAACACAAGTTTGAGATTCTGAAGCCAGAACACTACCAGGAGCTGTGTGAGCAGTGTGAGAGAGAAGGCTGTCTTTTCCTTGGCTCTGCGCTGAGAACTGTGCATTACAGGTTCGCCAGTCAGCCCCTCTCTGACAACCCTGGTGCAAAGGCAAAAGAAGTCAGCTTGAAAGATTTTTAAAAACATATTAAAAACTGAAGTAGCAACTGAAGTAGCAACTCTGTGTATTAATAACAGAATTAAATTAAAAGAACTGGATCAGTATGGGAGTGGCTGAAGGCAAAGGACTCTCCAGTGCATCTGGTAGTAAAAAACAGGATTTAACTATATAGGGAAATATAAGCAGCTTTGAGAGGTTGGAAGCAAACAATGATGCAAAATCAAATGCTTTTATTTTTATTTTTATTTTCCCTACCCTGTTCTTGTGAGCTGATATTTTTGCTAAACAAGCAGTTCTTCTGTAGACTAGCTCTGCTGTGCCATTCCTAGCTTTCATCCACTCAACGCCCTTGACTGCGGCACCAAGTCCAGCCACTTGTGAACAGTAGGTCTGTGTAAGCGTGTCAGGGAGAACCGTGTGCTCTGCAGAGCTCTTTAATGGGGAGTTCTGAAGATGATAGCACGTAATGCTAGTAGGGTAACTCCAGCACCTTTGGTGTTCTCCTCCTGGGTAAATCTGTGCTTGAATTACTCTAATTGTGTCAACCTGTACTTAAGAAAATTTGGTGCAGATGAACTGAAACTCTGGGTCCTGAAGGGATGCAGAATTAAGAAACCTTTCCTGTTCCAATTGAATTAACTACAATAGTAGTTTTCTTGCAAATTGTCACTTTGTTAATTAACCTTGCAGACTTTATATTTCATACTGAAAGAATAATGAAGTTTGTGTGCATTAAAAGTGACAGTGATATGTAATCTAATAGGTTTTTTTTATGAGGAATGATGAAAAACAGATAAACTGTATCAATAATTCACAGGGAAGGTGTTAAAAGCTGCATATATATATATTGATATAACCACAGCATTTTCTGGTAACTTTTGGTATGGTGACATGCATAGGATCTCATTTTCCTGTAATACCATGCATAAATTTTGTTTTATACAGGTCTGTTTCATCAGATGACAGAATTGCACACAGTTTTATAACACTATAAAGATAGGATGAGTTTCACTTTCTCAATTACTAGCACAAAAATTCTAGTAAAAGCATTTTGATGGCACAAGAGCTGTCAAAACAACTTGTTCAGTTTTAGCTTCTTATTTTATTTACCAGCTCACATGAACTACACAAATGCGTCTTTTTCAAGAGCAAATGAAAAATACAGAAACAAGATGGCAAAGCCTTAGTAACGTCTGGGATTCATCTGAAATTTGTATGTTCCGTAAACAGTTGTGTTAATCTACTTTGCTGGATTGCATGGTGGAAATGTTGCCACATGATCAGCATTCAACAGGCATTACCAAATTGGTAAAATTTCACAATAATTATTTTGTGCCACATGTGGCATGGATACTGGTTAACTTGCAAAGACTTGCTTAATCTGCAGGTCCTTTGGTACCGGTCCTACTGCACTACAGGGATCCTCACATAGTGGTGCTGGCAGACCTGACAGCCTGGTTTTGAGATCAGTCGCTGCCCGAGGAAATAGAAAATGCCACTGTTAGGACTGGCTGCCTTAATCTGGTTGGATTGACTCCCTAGGTGTCTTAGCACGTTGAAAAGCAACATGTTGCATTACCTGGGTGACACACTATTACTCAGCAATAGCAGCAGCTGCCAGCAGCAGTGGAAGCAGCAGTACAGCTCCCAGACAGAAAAATAATTAATCCGGAGGGAGTTAGGAGCTGCCTGTCACCCCTAACTTCTCTTCCCTGTATGGGCAGCTTCTGGTGATAGTAGCTACTTTTTGTATGATCTTAAGAATCATGATGTTGTTAGCAGCTGGACTTGCTGTCCTGGGGATGGGAAGAATAGTAACACAAACCCAGTCTGTGTAGCTAAGGAGGAGCTGAATTCTGCCATCCAGAACAGCAAAAATTTTTCCCTCTCTCCTTAATTTCCTTGGCACTATGATGCTTGGCAAAAAGATGCTCAAAAAGAAGGCAGAAATAATTGCCTTTGCAATCAACCTTTGTCATGGATTATTAGATCAGAGTAGCAAAAATACTTTTTCATGCAAACACCTCCTCATTCAAGATGAGGAGCAAAACCAGTTCTTCCTCCATGCCCTGATGGTGACAATTTAACCTGTTTTCCATCAGCCCTGGTGACAAAGAACTGATCTGTATTAATTTAGGGCAATGAAAAGACTTTGTCAGCCAAGACCAAGGTAGTTTGAATGCTGTGGTGGGCTGACTCTAGCCAGCAGCTGAGCGCCCACCCGGTCTCCTGCTCACTCCCTCCAAAGAGGGATGGGGGAGAGAGTTGGAATAGCAAAAGCTGAAAACTCATGGGTCGAGATAAAGACAGTTCGATAGGTGAGGCAGAGCTGCATGTGCAAGTAAAGCAAAATAAGAACTAATTCACTGCTTTCTATTGGCAGGCAGATGTCCAGCCACTTCCTGGGAAGCAGGAGCTCTGCAAATATAACACTTACTCGGGAAGACAAATGCTTTAACCACAAATATTGCCTTTCCTCCTCCTTTCCTTGAGATTTTATTGATGAGCACAGTGTCATATGGCATGGAATATCTCTTCGGTCACCCTGGGTTGCTGTCCTCGTTGTGTCCTCTCCCAGCTTCTTGAGCACCGCTAGCTTACTTGCTGGGGGGGGGGGCAGAACGGGAAAAGGAAAAAACCCAACCCTTGCCGCTGTGCAAATGCTGCTCAGCAACATCCAAAACACTGGTGCATTAACGTTCTTTCAGTCACAAATGCAAAACACAGCAGGATATGGGCTGCTATGAAGAAAGTTAACTCCATCCCAGCCAGACCCAGTACAAGTGCTGATCCTGTTCTGCTGCTGCTGGAGCAAAAGTCATCATGGGAGAAGAGGAACGTCTGTGCTGGAAGATCTACCTACAGGAGAGCCTGATGTGTCTGGGGATGGCATATCACTATGTCAACCTACAGATCAATTAAAAATCCATAACATGTTAGATGTCTGATTGATGCTTATCTGGGAGAGACGCATACTGTTACAGCCCATGTTCTCTCCTGTTGTCAAATGGAATAAATTATAATTGTATCTATGCATATGTTTTGTCTGTATTTCAAATCCAAGCCATCAAGCACCACAGCTTGATGGGCCCAGGCTGGATTCCACTGCTGGATAAACACGTGGAGGAAGCCGACAGTGAAGCACAAGGCCAAGGGTGTGGGGAGGAGCCCAGCCTGCAGCATGGCTTCAGAGGTGGGGCCGACACAGAGGTGTTTGGGACAGGACCAGGAATGGCTCCACTGCAGGGGTGTAGGGAGGGGTGCGGCCCCAGGCATGGCTCCAGAGGTGAGGTAGATACGAAGACATGAGGTCCAGGGTGGGGTGGGAGAGCAGTGTGTCTTGGCAAAATTCCCAGGCCCTGGCTCTGTGCCTGGAAAATGATAAAAGAGGAAACCAGGAAAGGACCTACTGAATGACCTTCCTACCTGGGAAACCTAATTTTTGGCTCCAGCGTGGGCTGTGGTGATACCTTGCTGGTGCACGAGATGATGGAAGCAACAGCAAGGGCCAAGGGTGAAACAAAACAGGCTCTGAGAAAGGCAAATGAGAGATTGAGTAAAAGATTAGGAAAATTCTGACTGAGCTTAGAGTCTGAAGAGACAGAAAAATGTTAAATTAGAACCTGCAGCATCCAGACACGACAATCACCAGCATTGTTAACTAGGAGAGGGGGCAGGAGAAACTCATGAAAAGGATGGTGAGGCAGCTGTGGAGAGTCTCACAGATCACTTGCACAGAGAGGCAATGCCTAATCTGACAAAGCCTACTAGTGGGTAGTTGACCAGGCAATATATTTGGAGTAACTCTGAACTGCAAGAATACTTTTGACTAGGTCATTGATTTGTGTCATGAAGGTAAAATATTATTGACCTAGTTGCAGTAGGCTTCAGCTCCACTCCAGTGAATGATCAAACCAGAGTGACTCCTAGAATGGGGAAAGAGAAGCATGCTGATTTTGTTGCATGAGAATCAGACTGTGTGAGTGTATGAAAGCAACCGGAACGTTAGAAAGAGCATTGGAGAGCACTAGTACTGTGGTGTGAAGGGAAACTCAAAAGAAGGAGTAAGTTTTAGTCAATGGCTTACAGCCTTCTTCAAATCTTTTGTTGGAATTTAAATCCACATTACTTAATGACATATAATTCTCTATTATCACTGTCATGGAATTATATAATTCTCATTTAACAGAAAATAGTAAACACTGAATTCATGTTCATGTCATGCCTGTCTTCCACTACAGGAATAAAACAAACAGTAAATCTGGCACTTGTAATTCTACATGGATGAGAAATTCTGAACTCAGACCTATCTGGAAATAGAACTAGGCTTCTGAATTGGAAGTTACCCTCCTGCTGTTGTGTGCTGTTACTGTAGTTAGGAAACAGGACTTTGGATAGATGATTTGGAAAACCAGGATATGCAAAGAGAGAATGGATATTTTTCTTCCAGTGAAAACAATCCAACAAAATAGTCTGAATACTGTCTAGCTGCTTGGGTTAAGGGTAAATACAGTTTATATACACTGAGGTATTTGCAAACTGGATGAGTAACTTTGTTAAACAGGGATCTGCTTAACCATATACTTAATATCAATAATTTGTTAGTAACTTTATGAAATAAGATCTTGCTCCAGTGCAAAGTTACTATAAACTGGAAGCATTGTTAATAACAATACTAGCATATTATGTTCATCTGGTGATAATGTACATGATTGTTCAAAGTACAAAGCAATGGAGCCATTGAGGATTTTTCTTATCTTCTGTCTATTCTTCAGTCCCTGGAATATTACTGTTATTTTCCACCCACTTCTCCTAAGTTGTCTTCCTGACAAAAAGATAAACCCCATATTTCCAGTGCAACTGCATGTTATTTTACAATAATGCTGGATTTCTAGATGATCTGAATCTCTTTATTCAGTGTTCTTTGAGTCAAATTGCTGGCGGGAGTTTTTTTCCATATCTGTGGGAAGAGTTTGTTTCTTTGTCACCATTACACAGAACCCTTTGCAGAAGACTGATGATATCAATTCATCTCACTAAATGTGATATCAATGCAGGTATCCATTTAAACATTTGTGACTGATGTAACTTCACCAGCTGTAGAGCTTCCATATAACAATCTACCTATCCTAGTATGTAGCTATGCTATGGGTGTTATAAGCGGCAACAAGGCAAAAAACTACAATGGTATGTGAGAAATTACAGTGCAACTTCATTGCTCTAATTGGAAGCTCTTGGAAGACCAAAACAACAATTACTAAATAAGTGCATAAATATTTGTAAAATGATGTAAAAGCAAATTAGCATATGTCTCTGGTTTTGAAGGATCCGTTTTCTAGGAAAGCAAAAGTTGGTTTTGTTTATTTTGAAACTCAAGAGAAGAGGGGAACTCATATGTCACCAGTTTTCATCTCATATGTTGCAAAATTAGGTCTTGAGTCGGAAGAAAGGTCTCTAAAGGCATGCAAATGTATATGATATAAACAAACACAGCTTCTATATCTGCACTCTTCACTGGAAAACTGCTCACATTGAATTCTATATGAGAAACTACTTTAATACTGATATCTTGATAACTGTCAGTAGTAGCCTTCTATCTTTTGGAGACCATCCAGCCTGTAAAGTACTTTCCCAACTTGCTTTTAAAGGCTGCATTATGGTAGTAAAATGAAAGTCTCAAATGCTTCTGGGTTTTATTCCTCTCTTGTCATAATCTGTTCTTCCTCTTTTCATTGTTTCTAGATATACACACTGCAGAGGTAAAATGATGTGGTTAAGTTATCAGGGCAATAAACCATGAGCTTATATTCAGATAATGGTCTCCTACTGCAGAAGAAAGTAATGAAGTAAATCCAAGATATTTATTTTTAAGTAAATTTAAACCATTATTGGTCTATCCTGGACCACAGAATATGAATGAAAATTAAGCTTCAAGGTTTCCATGACAGCTTCCATCTATCCAGTAAAAAGGTAATCCAACACAGGAATGGCAACTGAGACCATTAAGATACTCCAAAATTAATTTACTACAAATGCTTCTTGCACATTTAAGCTGCTACAGACAACAGAAATGGTGATAAATTTACAGCAAGGACTGTTAAAAATCTGCAGCTCATCAGAAACTTATCTGTTCACAAGAGTTTATACTCTGAGTATGGCCTTCTCCTGACGACTGTTAGGAAGCGCAGAAGAGTGGCTGTGAATCCCTGCTCCTCCACGTTCCCCTGCAGCGCTGTGCCGAGCTGTTGAGGAGCTGGGGAATGGCGTTGAGTTTAAACATCCCATCACTATGCTGGCAAGCAGGGTTTGAGGCCAGATACTGTGAGGAACCATTTGCCAGAACTCTTCAGATAAATGCCTTGCACATCACATCAGCACGAACAGAGATGATTTGATAGTTCATAATGTGGTTAGCCTGTAATTCCTGTAAAAGATACAATTAACTATGTCTATCACAGGATTTATAAAGGCTTTTCTGTCTTTCTAGAAAGAGTCTGTTTTTCAACAGTTTATTTTTCACTAGGTTTTTTTTTGAAATTTGAATGGATGGTCACATACTTCATGAATTACAGTATATCTCCAAGGTCTTTATTGGGCAAAGCACATTTTTCCAGTTCATACTGGCCAAGAACTGACACCTGTTCATCCTGTACGAAGATTTTTGGGGGCCTAAAAATGCAGTTGCCTCTTCTGACCTGTAGCAGCTGTCTTGCCTGCCTCATAGCCTCAAGGACTGCAAACAGCTTTCAGAAATCTATCATCTGTGACACCGATCTGTCTTCCCTGTTGCATTTGTTGCCCATCGAACCCCTCCCTGGAGCCCCAGTAATCGGATTCATCGCAGAAAGGCACTCGCCAACAGGAAGTTTCGAGTTAACATTACTGCAAGGAATGGGGTGGAGTGATTGGAATGAAGAAGCAAAATAGTTGCTATCAAGAGTGAGGATCAAAGAGAAGGTGATGAATGGGCGGTTTTGGTTGTTATTGCTTTTGAAAGGTGACTGAATGGAAGACAAAGCAAAACATACAGACAGTTGTGAGTAAATTAAAGCTACTGATTTGAATTCTCAATCCACCAAGTTGACTCATGCTGCACGGTTTAAAGCAACATCACATTAGAGAAAATAAATCTTTTTCTTCTCTACCAGAACGTAAATAATGACACAAATGCCCCTTCCTTTTTCCTAAATTTAAACTGAAATATCTCCCTCTGGATCCTGGGTTTTCTCTTCTGTTCTTTAGTTCCTTTTCAAGCACGTGTTTTTTAAGCAAGACCTGTATTTTCTGTTATCTTTGTATCTCGTTCAATAGCATAATATGCCCTCTTATGCAGATACGTATTACGCCAATTTTTATGGCACAACAAATAGTAAGCAGGTTTATAATGAAACACAGTAACAATAATAAATACTAGGAAGAACAGAAGCTTTTTGTCACTCCAAATTTGAATTCCTATTTGTTTTTCTCTGAACCCGTCGATACTATCCTGGAGCACAGAGGCCATGCCTGATGAATTGTTGCCATGGTGTGCTTCTACCAACACTCAGTGTGATTAGATGTGCTTCTTAGTTTTATTCATCCTTAAAAGGAGCTTCTTTCTTTCCACGTCTGAAGTATTGCAGAGTGAAACTTCAGCCTTATGGATATCTCCATCAAAACTCCAGTAAGGACTGGATTTCAAGTTTCAGCAGTGTTTGAGTTGCTGTGTTTACAGGGACGCAAGTGTTCTTCTAGGAGAAGCTAAGCTACTCAGATGCTCTCTTCTTTATTTACCCCTTCTGTGCAGTGAAGGTGCTACTATTTCCTGATGTTAGAAGGCTGTTGAGGGACCGGATGGTGTGGAAAACTCAAAATGACCGATGGAGCTTGATGTGAATGAGTGCATGCAGTTTTCTTCTGTACCAAACGAGGAAAGCCACAGCACAGAATATTTGCTTTGGACTTTACTGACTGGCATGTGGTACAAATTCTTCACAGACCGTTTACAGTCGGGGGGGTAGAAAGCCAAGTACTGTTGCCGTTAAAGCTCTACAGGTAACCATCCAGCTGGACAACGTACACAAATACAACATAATGGTATACAGCAATAGCTCTGGGGCTTTTGTTGCTTTTGCATTTATTTGCTCCTATTTGTCCCTTATGGGGTGGTTTCTAGCTAGATAGCTAGATAGACAGTGAAAGCCTAAATAAGAAATAAGAATAATAGAAACAGTCATTTCACAGAGAGAAGCAACATAGCTCAGACGAGGAGCAGTACTAAGGTTTTGTCTCCTCACTCCTAACTCCATTTTCAGATCACTTCCAAAAATGATTAAAATCATGGGCCAGAAAAAACGCTACAGGTTGCCAGTGGTGCTTTCCCTTTGCTCTTCAAAGTATTTATTTATGCAAGAGGCACTTTTAAATGTAGCTTAAATATTGTTCAGGCACATTTGATCTGTTCCTTTGTGAGCAAAATAGGAGACTGCCAAGTAGCATCTGCACAGATAAGTGCTGACAGCTGCATGGTTATCCACGTCCCCTCTGGAAGCCGTGAGCCGGAGCTCTGTGGTGGGAAGTTTATGCTGCCAAACTCTACTGAGCGGCACAGCCTGTTAGCTTAGACTGAGCGGCTCTGGCTGTCAAGCTCCTGAATTTGGCAGGAACCAACCTTCTGTAGAGTTGTGCAGAGCTCTTATAGGATTTTTTGTTTGTTTGTTTTTATGAGTTGTTAAACATGTATAATTTAAATCTGAAATAGAGATGCTAATTTCATTAAAGGATACTGAACATTTTGTAAACCGGATCAAAAAAATAGCCACTGAAAGATTTGTTTAGGCTTTAAATTTGCCTGTGAATCAACCACATCTGCTGAAACAACCTGTTTCCTGAGTGTTATTGTTGACGCTAAAATGGTTTAAAGGATTGCTAAATGAAGTGAAACTGGAACACTAATCTGCTGAGAGGCTTGGCGAAGCCTTTTATGTCCATGTTTTCACATGCCTCTTATTGAGTCTTTACATTTGGTGCACATTAAACTCTGGGGAGGGATGTGGGACAGTCAGTTCCAGCTTGTAGGCACTTAAATGTTGTGTCTACATGTCATGCTCCCGTTACAGTGAGTGGAGATCTAGTCAATACAGCTAATGGACTCTAGAGGGGTATTCAGATGACTGAATGAGATGTCTCTTTCAAAAAGAACCAAATAGCTCTACAGTTTGCAGTGGGATTAAACACAGGCATCTTGTGCCTTAGGGTAAAAAAGCATCTGCACAAGGCTGGCAGATATGACATGGGGAGATCTGGGCATATCAGAGATCTGTGCTGCAGCTCCAGCCGGATGCCTTACAGCATCTCAGATGGCAACAGAGCAACTGAACCAAGGCCCTCCATTTAGATGCCTATATATATATCAAAGCATTTGACACTGTCCTGCATGACATCCTTCACTCTAAACTGGAGAGAGATGTATTTGACAGATGGACTCAGTGGATATGGAATTGGCTGACCACACTCAGAGAGTAGTGGTCAATGGCTCGATGTCCAAGTGGAGACCAGTGACGAGTGGCGTCCCTCAAGGATCAGTATTGGGACTGGCTCTGTTCAACAACTTTGTTGGTGACGTGGAATAGAGTGCACGCTCAGCAAGTTTGCCAACAACACCAAGCTGTGTGGTGCCGTCGTCACGCTGGAGGGGAGGGATGCCATCCACAGGGACCTTGATGGGCTTGAGAGGTGAGCCTGTGCAAACCTCATGAAGTTCAACCGGGCCAAGTGCAAGGTCCTGAGCAAGGGGCAATCCCAGGTACAAATAAAGGTTGGGCTGAGAATGGATTGAGAGCAGCCCTGAGGAGAAAGACTTGTGGGTGTTGGCTGATGAGAAGCTCAACATGAGCTGACAATGCATGCTTGCAGCCCAGAAAGCCAATCACATCCTGGGCTGCATCAAGGGGAGCGTGGCCAGCAGGTTGAGGGAGGTGATTCTCCCCCTCTACTCTGCTCTCGTGAGATCCCACCTGGAGTACTGCATCCAGTTCTGGAGCCCCCAACATAAGAAGGACCTGTTTGAGTGAGTCCAGAGGAGGGCCACAAAGATGATGAGAGGGCTGGAGCACCTCTCCTATAAAGACAGGCTGAGAAAGCCGGAATTGTTAAGCCTGGAGAAGAGAAGGCTCTGGGGAAACCGGATAGCGGTCTTCCAGTACCTAAAGGGGGCTTATAAGAAAGATGGGGAGAAACTCTTTAGTAGGGCCTGTTGTGATAGCACAAGAGGTAATGGTTTTAAAATAGAGGGAGGTAGATTTGGACAGAAAATATTTTTTACAATGAGGGTGGTGGAACACTGAAACAAGTCACCCAGAGAGGTGGTGGATGCCCCATCCCTGGAAACATTCCAGGCCAGGTTGGACGGGGCTCTGAGCAACCTGATCTGGTTGGAGATGTCCCTGCTCCTTGCAGGGGGGTTGGACTAGATGACCTTTGAAGGTCCCTTCCAACCCAAACCATTCTGTGATTCTATGTATGTATCTACAGTTAAATCCTCTGGGATTTAACTGTTAAGAAATGTTAAATTATTATGTAGGTTTGTCTAAAAAAAGTATCCAGAATCTCCCATAAAAGATTTTTTTTTCTTAACAGTGTTCCCGGTTTTGCTTTTTTCCTATGTTCTTACACACACTCCATCCATCATGAACTGACCTTCAGTAGGGAACTGTAGACAAATCTGCACAACTTCATCACCACATTGCTCCCCTGAAAGAAAATCTCTTTTCTTGCATTAGCAAGTGTGTAGGTGAGGAGATTTAGCACAGCAGCTTTTCTGTTTCCATTTTTTTAGAATGCTGTGATCACTCTGGTTTTTGAAGGCCGCACATAGCTATCCATGACTGTATGGATACATGCTACAGTGACAGTATCATTTTCACCTGAGTCTTGACAACACCTTCTACTTGAGAAATCTGGTACAACTGAAATAATAAAGCGTGAAGACAAATTTATTTTTTATGTGACTTTGCAGTTACATATGGAATGAAATTGGTTTGGCAACTTTACAGTTTATGCAGCTGTTATCCGTATGGGCCCCCACTTGATTCCTACCAGAGCACAAGTACAGGGATTGTCAGCAGGAATGATTCAATGGTATGGATATGGGCATAGGTTCGGCCTCATCTCTATCAGCGTTAACAGGTATTACCCAGGGTAGTTTATGTTCAGCTTCCTTTTGCCTTCCCACACTGCTGTTCTGTGACTGATTCCTAGCCCATGTCTCTTCTCTAAAATTGGTCTCATGACCCATTACTATCACATATGGCTCTAATGAGTATATTTTAAACCAAATTTGATTTCTACAGCCAGAAATATGCAGATAGATAAGACAGGTTGGGTGGATTACACTTCACAGCCACACAAAGAGGTGTTACTAAGTCATTATAAATAGGAGGGAAATGTGCACCTCAGAGTTGAGCAATATGCCTACTGAATAAACTACAGAATCAAAACAATAAATTATGACTCTTTCTCCAAGTGCAAGAATAATCACGCATATAAAACCAAGGATAATAAGGCATAAGTGTCTGCCGCATAAAAGTGCAGGGCCATATCTGACAAACTAAATACATTGTACTCTGCTAATGAGCTGGGCAAAACAACACATTAACTGTCTCCTGAAATGACTCTGAAATACAAAGAGCCTGGCAATAGCGCTAGGTGCAAGTCCTTTTTTCCATAAAGTTATTTTCTAATTAAAGGACAGCATTTAAATGTGTCATTTTCATATTAAGCCTCAGTAACATCATGGTGTATATGATTCTGTTTTTGAAATGGCATTCTCCCAAAATGTGCGATCATCTGAAACGTCAACTAATCTTGTGTAATTTGATTTGTCAACTCTGTATCTGAGTCAGGAAATCAGCTCAGTTTGCGAAAGAACTGTCAAATGTGTTCAAAACTAAACACACATTTATGGAGTTCCCTGAACTGGAATAACCACCCGTGCCTTGGTACGGTACACAGATCCTGGCCATCACAAAAAAAGCAGGCTTGATTATTTAATGGTTCCTTTTAGGGTGTATCTGTTATGATCACAGTTTATTACTCATTTTTATTTCTACAGGTCTGTTACGGCCTCTAGTGGCTTAGATACACCTGAACATCACTGTGGTCCTGGCACCAAAAGCTCTAGGAAGTCCAAATCGCTACAGGGCAAAGTGTAGGGAGCAGAGAGGTGATAGGGCCTGCGGAGCCTGGGTGTGTTTGACAGCTCTGTGAGGGAAAACAAGTTTCAGCAAAACCCATCATATATTTCTTGCAAGATTTGTCATGGTTATAATTTTCATAAAAACACTTACGTGTGTTTCAATTTTGTATTTGTTTTAACTTCCATCCTGTGTCTTTAATTAAAAAAAATACATATCATAACATTTTGAAGAGGTAGATGGTTTTATTTAAAGACTGAAAGTATGACACAGTAAATAATTAATTTTAAAAAACTACTTTCCATTTTACAGGTGGTCACCTTGGCTGACAATCTAAATGAAAGCTTTTTCCTTGGCTATGGAAGTGTTCTCTTTGGTCAAGGCTTTCAGCAACACTTTCCCAATGTTCTGGTGGGCTTTCATTGGCAAAAAGTTCATTTTGAGGACCCTGCAGACTAAATAATCAATATTAGAATCACCACCAGCAGTCCTCTAGAACACAAAAAGTCCTTTGCCATTCCAGAAGAAATGTGTTTATGTCATCTTATTAAATCCTAAAGCATTCTGTTATCATACAATATCATCCAATGCGTCCTGACCAACAATATCTATATTCTTTGGCATTTCTAGAGGCTTGACAACGTGGGTTTGCTTCTGATTTTCAAGAAAGTTGGTTAATTTTTCCCCATTGCTGTTTTTCACATACATCAAATGTTTTTGAAGTATCGTGGCACAAAGTTTAATTTTATTAAGTGCAAACTTAAATCTGTCCTTTGGAGGGTGGTTTTCCTTTAAACATTTAGTAAGTTGGTTGCTGTCATTCTGATTAACATAACTGGCATTTAGTCAAATTCCAGGTAATCAAGAGAACAGCAAAGCATAAGTCCTCTCTCCTCCTCCACTTTTCCCAATCTGTTTCACCCCAGCTTTTTAAGAGGATAACAGCTTATAACCTCTGTCTCCTAAAAGAATCGCAATTTGGAAATATTTTGAAGGACAATTTTAAGAACTGAGGGCTGTTCCCATAGTGGTGGCTACTGAACTGTCTGTGGCCAAAGAGAATGAGTGAAGGACTGCTTTGAAGACTGCTTCTCTCCATGAAGACATCGTTTGTCCTCTGATAGGCTCAGGATTGAAAAAGAAGCAGCTACTTTCTAATATTATTTTATAGATGATAGTTGGCTTTTTCAAATTATAAAACTGTTTACCAATGTGTAAGGAAAATACTTAATTCCAAAATTTTCTGTGGTAGGAACATTTAAATTCAAATAGCTGTAAGAAATCTTTCAGAATTAACTCTATGTTGCCTACATATGTTTGTATTGCCAAAGTTGCAACCAGTAGTTTGTTCCAAGAGTTTTATGACAGACCATGCATTCATGTTTAGAGCAATAGTATGACTACTTTTTTTCCAGAGCAGAATATATTTTGGAGTGTCTATATAAAACCAAATTTCTGTAATTTATATGCTTGGTAAAAGTGTTTTCATTTTATTACTTTGCCAAGAAAAGCCCATAATGTCATCTGGAAAATCATATTTATTTTATTGCTGGGAAACAGCAGCTCATTACTAAGAAGAAAGGAGAAGCTCTCAATTACACCACACAATATTCTTGGTCATAACTGACAGTATTTATTCATCTCAACTTACCCATTTGCTCAGACCAGGAATTACTGAAACAGAGTGTATCTACTGTGTTTTAGAAAATCCAGTTTAACTTTTAACTTTTAAAATTTAATTTCTTGAGTGATAGCCTACCCAATATAGGAAAACCCAATTCTATGGGTTTTCTTAATTTATTTATCTACCTCCCTCTATTTTGAAACCATTACCCCTAGTCCTGTCACAACAGGCCCTGCTGAAGAGTTTCTCCCCATCTTTCCTGTAGGCCCCCTTGGGGTACTGGTAGGCAGTTACAAGGTCTCCTCAAAGCCTTCTCTTCTCCAGACTGAACAGCCACAACTCTCTCAGCCTGTTCTCATACGGGAGGGGCTCCAGCCCTCTGATCATCTTCGTGGTCCTCCTCTGGGCCCACTCGAATAGGTCCATGTCCTTCTTATGTTGGAGGCTCCAGAACTGGACACAGTACTCCAGGTGGGGTCTCACCAAGGCAGAGCAGAGGGGCAGAATCACTTCTCTCAACCTGTTGGCCACGCTTCTTTTGATGCAACCCAGGATGGGGTTTCTTATAGGAACATTACTTATATTAAAAATAACATTCACAAACGTCATTTCTGCCATTTCTGTAATTTTTTCAAAACAGTCTGAAGTTACATCATAGTACTGCAAATATGACATTGAAGATCCATCCTTTAACTGTGGATGTTTTCAAACTTCATGTCTCATTCACAGACACTCAAGCACAATCTTCAGATGCATATTCGCACATGCTTTCTCTCAAATCTCCTGAAGCATAGCAAGTAAGACTTGGAGGATAAGGAGTAGAGTGTCAAGAGCCTATCAGCTGAGGAATTTCTCCTAGCACTTGCCTGTTTCATTGAGGAAGGCTTTAGTGGTATTTCATTGACATTTTATATTTCTGGGGTCACTTCCTCTGGTTTGTTGATTACTTCTTTAGATAGGTGGTCAAGATTATGTGGAAAAATGGAAAGAAAACAGCTTAGTGCAAAACAATCAAAGATTTAATGGAAACCCCAATGTTCAATTTAAGCATACAGAATGTTACATTTCATTTTAATTAAATAAAATCAACCACTAGTTATCTTAAATTCCTGTAGATATTTGCAAAGGAAATACTTAACTGGGGTACATGGCATGTGAACAAGAGTCTACGCAGCAGCATGAGGTACCAGGAGAAATGGCACAGCAGGAGTGCAGGGAGTGATGCACGTGCAGCAGGTCAAGAGATTAAGACCAACCATGAAATGAAAGAAAGAATACAGGTAAGAATGGCAAATTGGCAGGATTTGGGTGTAGGGCCAACTGTATTAAGTCCATGCCACGAAGAAAGCCCCACTACACAGATATGGATCCACAGCAGTGTGATACAACTCAACTTGGCCTTGACATTTTGTCAAGAGAGAATATAATGTGGCACTTCGGGACATGGTTTAGTAGGCATGATGGTGTTAGGTCGACAGTTGGACTTGATGATCTTGGAGGTCTCTTCCAACCTTAAAATGTAATGATTCTATGAAAGGATACCAAAGATTGTGCACCATTGTCATCGTTCAGGATGAACCCATAATAAGGGATGAGGGTGTGATTGACAGGGCACAGCGAGGGCTGACTGCTCCCTAAGAGCCAGGAACCAAGTCTGATAACAGGGCCCCTGAGAGAGGGAGCAGGGCATGCTCATGGATGGCAGCCAGGGTCAACCAAGAGTTCAGCTCATCAGACAGGTCTGTGATGAGGCAGATCCAAGGGCAAACTGGGAAATCAATTCCCTGGTCAGGACAGGATGAGGATCAGAATAAGGATGAGAGTGAGGATCAGGTCTGGTGGCCATAACCAGGGTCAGATACAGCTTTTGATGACCGGGCAGGTCCACAGTGATGAAGTAGGTCCCAGGTCAAGCCAGTCAGTCTGCAGCTCTGAGACCCAATTGATAGGGTCTATGGCCAAGGACAGGCACGGCTGTGACTGAGCCGGGGACCAACATGAAGTATGACACAACTCAGGCAGGGCCTGAAGCCCCAGGGTGGAGCTGGGCTGGGGTGGGGGTGTAGGAGGAAGCCTCAGGGGAGGCTGGTCAGGGTCATTAAGGTCTATGAGTGCCCTCGGGGCCCTGACCTTGATACTTGGTGCCCCTTGTCCTCCTCGTCACCATAAATAACCCTGCCCAGACACGTACACGTTTGTGCTTATGAGTAGGAAAGACTGAGCATGCACGAGAGTGAAATCTATGGAGAATGTCTGCTACTGAAATAAGTAGTTTAAAATTTTAAAAAATTGCCTTCTTCTCTGTGGTCTTATATAGAACCTTGTTACATTTATTGTTATAGCCATACTGCCTTCCTTCATTTCTCCAAATTGCAAATAAACAGGCGGTGCTTGAATTTGTCAGCTTGTAAAAACATTTTTTTTCTCTCTCTTGCTCTTTATTACTCAGAAGGATCTCTGGTTTTGCCACTGTTTTAGGGACAGTACTATTATAAGACAACTGGTCATCTTGTACGTTATAAATAAATCAAATTTAACATGGTAGAATTTGTTCCTGTATAAAAGGGAAACTTGTACAAACCGCTGCCATTTCTCAGTCAAGCCCCTCAGGGTGGGAGGACAGCAGAGAAAACCGACGCTGGCTCCTGGGCCTTTGCAGGCTCCCAGACCCCCGTGCTGGGGCTGAGAGGCTCTCCAGCATTTCCCTTCTCCTGTGGGACCGAGGACAGGCCGCTTTTGACTTTCTGGTTTTCCTTTCCTGGTACACGGACCTCTTGGCCAATGAGCAAACAAATAATTAAAAAGCATTGGGAACACAGAAGCATAATTAAAAGTGTTTTTCATGACAGCAGCCTTAAAAGTTAGTTTAGAAATACGATGGCAAGAGATTATTTTCCATATGACTTTTTTGATTGAGGATTTATGTCTGTAGTGACTCACAGACCACTGCTGCTGTTCTGCTTGGAGACGGATGAGCCTGTAGGCAAAACAAAGGCTAGGTGAGCAAAGACAGCGTGTTCAAACACAACACTTTCACCTGAGCATTTACTTACAGAAAGGTTAAACTCACTCCAGTGCTGCAACAGCAGGAATTCTATACGGTTTTGTTTGTTTGTTTTTCTGTTACAGAAATGCTGGAAGTGGCAGCTGAGCTCTGCGACAGTCAGATCCTGTCAGACCCGGGCCTTGTTTTGTATGACAAGTTAATGAGCTGTCATCCGGGAAAGATGTGCCACCACCTTCCAGAAGCACATCCTTCGGGGTGGAATAGCACCTCCCGTGAATGGTTTTTCACCAGATACTTCTGGAAAAAAAAACATTTTTGTTTCAAGAATAAAACCTCTGGAATCCTTCCTTATTTGTCTTAACAGCAAATAAAACCCTAGAGAAAACCATGGTACTCAAAGCTGTACCTGGGAGGAGAGATCCCATCGGAGTATGCTTAATGGCGATTTTTCCAGTCCTTCCTGAAATTAGGAACTGAATGTATTTTAAAGGGAAAACAAAAATTTCTATGATCACAGGTTTCCCCAATCTCAGGGAGGAAGGAAAACATCTTCAGTGACACACTCAACATACGTATTGCAAAAGTGGAGCTAATTAAGAGACACTCCTCTTTTCCTTGGCTTTCTGGAATCCCAAACCCTCATCAGAGAGAGTAATTATTCTGCGAGTCTTTCACTGGTCCCCTCATCAACGTGTTTACTTCCTTCTGGTGACATTGCATAAATACGTTCGTAATTTTCTTTTCCTGATGTGGCTCAATGACTCTGCAGCCTGTTTTTGTTTTTGATTCTGTGTGCTGAGGAAGTGCTAAAACTGACTCAGCAAATGGTTTCTGACGGTGTAACAACCGCAGAGCCACGTGGACCTTCCCTTTAAAGACAGCAGAATATACATTTGCAGGTTGATTAACTCAGGTTACTTTGTGAGACACGTGCTTCTCATAGCGACCACCCTTAGACCACCTGGCATAAACCAGCTCCGCGTGTCTGTGGTTTGCCCTGCGATATCCTGCCAACCCTTCGCACAGATCAAGGCTCTGAGCTACGCAGGGTCAGAACACTCATCAAACGGGGCTGAAATCCAGCATCTTAGACACAAGGCCCACTGCATGTCTTTCAACTGCTTTTTGATTTTTCCAGAATTTGGCAGTTTTTCCCTGTTACAAAGTAGCAAATAAAGCATTAACAGACTTGTCACAGGCGTCCCCCTGATCCCCCACACCACTGTATCACACGGGACAAAATTTATGCCAGTACTAAGGACATACTCCTTTTCTATTAAGGGTTTTTTTTTTTTTTTTTTTTCCTTTTTTTTTGGTAAGCTCTATCACAGAGCATACTTTGCATGCTGCACCAACAGCTCTTTTTTTCGGGTTGTATTACACGAAGCATGACTTTTCTTCAACTGTTGTGCAACCTCTCAAGCTTGCCACAGGCCAGAGAGGGCCCAAGGCACTGTGCTGTGCCCTGGGCGGCCAAGCAGAGCCGGGCAGAGCCGAGCTGGGCCGGGCCGATCTGAGCCGAGTGTAGCCGAACCAAGCCGAACTGGGCCGAGTCGGGCCGAGCCGAGCCGAGCCGAGCCCTCCCCCGTCGGCGCGGCCGGCTGACGCGCTCGGCCTGCGCCCGGCCCCGCCCC
>WHYT01014928.1:24085-35736 GCA_009806455.1 Tetrax tetrax | reverse complement strand
CCGAGTTGGCAGGGTTGTTCCTCAGGCCTTTGGGCGAGCCTGCAGGTAAGAGGTTTGGTGGGTGGCACTGCTCAGGGGCAGGCAGGGCTTCCCCCTCCGTGGGGTGGGGGTGATCCTCCATTCCTTTCCCTTCTCCCCCCGGGCAGGGAGGAGGTGACCTGTGGGGCCCGGGATGGGGAGCCCCTCAGAAGGGGGGTGGGTGGTTGAGAGGGCAGCGAGGAGGGGGGCGGCTGAAGCTGATGGTGGGAGGGCTGTGAGCAGTGGCGCTTGGCCCTTCTGACCAAGCATGGGTGTCTCGCTGTTGGAGAGGGGACACGCCCGTCACCACAGGAGATGTCCTACAGGGAAGCTTCACACTAGGAGAGCTTGTTGTTTAGCCTCAAGTCAGGAAACAGGTATTTGACTGTTACAGCTGGGGTCAGTGGTGTTGGTTTTGTCACCCAGAGTCCCTTGAATTCGTCTGCGGTCCTTTGAGCCGTACTGAGTAGTGGAAGGTACTGTAATGGTGAGTAACGGCTCAGATGTGCGCTGCCGGTGGTGTTGCTCTACCTCCTGCCAACTTTTGCTGAATTTGCGGCTACCGCTGAAGAAGAGCGTGGCGGTTGTACTTGGTTACACAGCACTCGGCGTAGCTGGCAGTAGAGACTTTTTGGTGTTTTTAATTTGATTGAGCAGAAAGTAATGACAAGAGGTATGGGAGAAACATGTCTATTACCATGAAGAGGTCGTGATGGCTCCTTTGGTTACGATTCAGCGTGTTAATAATTCTAAAGCTTCACACAATCATTTGCTTTACTGGTTTGAAAACAAATAGTATGCTTCTGAAGATGGTCCTCTGTTCCTGTTCCTCTGCCCTTACACGGGTTGTTTCTCAGGGAGAAGAATGGATGTCTCATTCATTGTTTTTATGATAACAATTAAAAACGGTAACTACATAAATGATTAATACATTTTGTTGTGGATAAATTTTGAGTTAACTTGTTTTGGCAATATCTTTACTCACTGTAGTAGTAGAGTAGTAGAGAGTAGGATAACCACTGGTAGGTATGTGTCTTTCATTGTGGAATGAAAAAACTCCTACATTAGTAGAGTGCTGTTGGGTTGCTTGTTATAACCTGGGCTTAGACAGTTAGGTCTCTGGAGGGTGCGTGTCTGAGCAAGAGAGAGAAACTGAGTTAAAGCAGCTTCATAACGGCTGTGTACAGTTTGTGAACTCTCTGCACAGATCCCAGCATGGTGTGCTTATTGTTTATATACCACATGGCAGTACATAAAAGCAGATAGTTTCAACATTTGATAATAGCTTGCGTTTACTTGATAATGCCATATGCAAAACAGCCTGCTGCGTTACCTTAGGGTACTATGGCAATATCTAGCTATTCTTTATTCTCTGTCTCTTATTTTGGAGTCCCATCACTGGTCATTTAATACTCTGAGCAGAGTATTTTATCCATGAGATACCTCATGGATAAAATGGTCAAGTTCAGCGGATAGCTTTTCTTCTAATGTAGTAGATGTGTGTGCAGAAGCTTAAATAGTATAATAATAGTATAATTATAGTATAATTTCTCCTGAGTGCTGAAATTATATGTATATGGCATGGACATCTTGAGAGGCAGGAGCAGGATCACCAGAATCATCAACTGGAGGAGATGCTGGCTTTTTTGAGTGGATTACGGCCTCTTCATCTGTGAGACTGAGTGGCAAAACGTTATCCCTATTCATCTGTCGTATGCCCTTAGTTGATGTGGATTCATTTGAGGACGATGATGACAATGAAAAAAAATCTAATTGTTTAGAACAAGGCAGCAAGAACACTTGAAGTAAAAGATTTATCTTGAGCATTCGGTCTCAGAGGTGAAGTGGCAGAAATATTTTGAAAAATGATCTCTGGGAAGCCAGCATCTCTTCGACTTCATGCTGCCTTTACATCTTTGTTCTCCCCACACACAGTGTATATTTCTCTGTATACTATTTTACCATATTTATACTGTATGCATATGTTAAATCCCTACACAAATCCCTATCTATTACATTTGTTCTTACGGGGAAAGATTGCTTTGCTGCCTGTTGTACCACTCTATTTTACAGGAGTGTGTCCTTGGCAGATAGCGGGTGTGACTGCATTGCTCACAAATGTATGTAAGCAGGAGAGAGGTTTAAAAGGAACACACACAAGCAGTAAGTTAATGAAACTACATTCTCTAAGGGAACGATGTAACCCCTGCTTTTGCATAGTGGGGTCTGTAGTATTCCTTTCTTATAATAAATTTTAGGGTGGTATATCTAGATTGCAGTTTGACTTTTTAGTTTGAGTAGTCCCCGTTCTGATTTTCCACAGTAGTCTGTTCCTCTACTTCTAGCCTTAAATATTTTGCGTAATATTTAAATGCAGTTGCTTTTCCCTGAAACACATCCTATCCATTTAATACTTGCATTTAATTTCAACTCAGTCTACATAGACTTCTGTTTATAACAGTCTTACGGTCACCTCTGTTAATTGCTTCCAGAGGTACTTGCATTTATTTGCTGTATATATGGGTATATACATACGTACTGATGCATCTGCACATGCAATTGTTTCTGGGATATGGGTGATAATTCTGTGTCTCTGTGGAGCTTGGAGCAACATAGGTAAGGACGGAGTAGTGGGAGGTTGTGTTTATGTGTATTTATAGAGGTTGAACAAGAGAGGCTGGTAGTGGTCGGACAGGTATCCATCACACTGAAGACAAGGTGAACGTATGTTTGTATTAGGATAGTTCTGGGGACTCCTGGTCTCAACTCTTCTGGGATTTTGCTGTCTTCTAGCTCCAGGAGTCTTCTGCCTGTGAACATACAGATGGAAGTCCACCTAGCTTCCTACCTTCAATCCTTTATATCTCCTTTTCTGGTCCCTGACAAGGTTTTCCACTTGGTCTCCTATTTTTTCCCTATTACCCCGGACCTGGTTATAGTGGGAGTGGGGGCTGTGACGAAGTGCCATGTGCTCTGATCTTTAGGGGTCTCCAGTGAGTTCTGTATGAGGCAGGTCTCTTCTTAGGGACTAGGGAATTAGTAGCTCTTTGGTAAGCTCCTCTCTGGGAGGAGCACTGGCGGGGGTCTCTGGCACACGGACTGTGGGTAGGTTAGGTCTTCATATGCTTTTGTCATCTTGCGTGTGGCATGGAACGGGGTAGCATGGCTGCTGGACACGAGAGTATATCCCTCTTAGAGAGTATTGTGTGTAATTTCCAGCGTGAGAATGACTGCAGTGGATAAAGGAGATAAAATTAAACAATAATGAGGAGATAACCAAGGTACTTTGTTACTAGATTTTTCTTTTTTGTCATTTGTTGATGTGATGGTGAATGTGTGGCAGCATAGATGGATGAGTCCCACAGGTGCTGACCCCTGCCAGTCTGCGGGGCCTTCTGGGGAGGGGGTGGCCCCACTGACTTCTTGGTGGGGCTCACTCAGGAACCATTAGCTGACCGCTCTCCTTTGATAGTCCCAATGGAGCAACGGAGCCAGGGTGCTTTAACTTGATATGTAGTGATGATGTTAGGAGGGCTCCTTCCCCGGTGTAGTTCCCCTGGTTCCTGTGGGGTCTTTGAGTTCACAGTCATTAATTTTAATCACATAACGTAACGCTAAGTATGTGCACAAAAATCTTGACGCTAGCACTGTTGAGTCAAAATGGAAAAGTGGAGTGGAGGAGAAGTGCGTTTGTTATCTGGAGCTGAAGCATTTGTTTACCAGGCCCTTACCCTGCAGAATGTGTACCTGCTTTTGTGATGTCTGGTCTGTACAGCAGCTGGAATACACCTCATCCTCGTTGCTTCAAGGGATCTGAAAATACAGGTGGGAAAAGGACATCTTAGCTCTAGTAAGGTTGTAGGCTGGAGGGAGGCTACTCAGCAGTGTTTGCTTGTGGTCTGTGCAGATGAAGGAGTCTGCTTTAATGGACAGGAGCTGTAAGGGTGACGTTGTTACAAGTGCAGGTGAGCTTCTCTTTTTCTGGAAGATACAGGGTCTGTACTTTGCAGCATAGTAATGTGGTTTGGTTTTTTTTGTTTTTTGTTTTTTTTTTCTCTTAAGCCTGAATGGTTAAAAAAGAAGGGAGGTAAGAGCTCAGAGTTCCATTTTATGGGATATCCCTATCATTACTCCTTTTGCACTAGCCTCCAAAACCAAACTGCTGCTCTGTGGATATTCTCAGGAAAATGAATTTATGCGTAGTGTGCATGAATCATAAACTTGGTGCTTGTTGCAGCCACACAGAAATGTGAAATAATTATAGTTATGTGTTTTGCCATATGTATTTTATTATAGTCTCTGTTGGCAGTCTGACTGGGACAGTTTTGGAGAAGGCGGCTACAGAAATTCTGAGTTTTGAGATAGTGTATGTATGTGAAATGCTTAGTATGAAGTTTAATTGCAAGTTATGTCTGGGACTTGTGGCACATTGTATTGTAGAAAATGTAAACCTTGCTTGCATACTGCATTATAATTTTAAAATGCGATTTAATTTTTTTTTTTTTTCCCTGAAGAATACTGCATCCAGTTTTGACTCCCCCACCCCCCAAGAAAAAGACATCAATAAAGGGGATCAGTGGCATCAATAAAGGCAAAAAAACCCCATCATTGAAGTTCACTGGAGGGCCATTGAAATGGTGGGGCTAGAGCTGGCCCTGAGAGGAGAGGCTGGGGAAGCTGGGCTTGTTAGCAGAGCCCAGTAGCAGAGATGGCTTTGGGGTTGGGACAGGGACCTTACAGAAGCCCCCAGTGCTCCTGGGGAGATCATCGAGGAGATGGCACAGGGTGGAAGGATGAGAGACAACAGGGCTCAGTTGACAGAAGAGAGGCTCGGTCTGGATCGCTTTTGCTCCATGAGGGCAGTCAGACAGAGGCACCGGTTGCCCAGAAAGGCTCTCCAGTCTCAGAGATTTTCAAGCCCGCACTGGATGAAGCCCTGAGCAGCCTGGCCTGACCTCAGAGCCAACCTGCTGTGAGCAGGAGGCTGGACCAGAGGTCTCTTTCAGCCTAAATTATTCTATGTTTTCATGGTGATCTGAGCTTTAAATTGTGCTAGTAGCCTGTATGATTAAAGTGTATCTTATTACATACTAAACAGTTTATGGTGGAAGAGCGGTTTGGCTTAGTCAAACTAGTATAGATTGCCTGACCAGCTAACTTGGATCAGGTCATACTGAATTACTCTGTATTTATGTTAACAGCAACGTAAAGAATGCTATTTAATTTCTCTGTTATGTTGTAAGCACTGATTACGCTTACTTTGTTTCAGATAAATGCAAGTGAAATTCAAAGATTTTCAGACTTTCCATTGTCAAAGAAAACCCTAAAAGGTGAGTAAAAAAGTTTTATTTGGAAAGTAATTTAAATAAAAATGAATGTATTATTTATCTGCATCTGAACATTTTTTTTTTGCTTAAAACTAAGTTTTAGGTAAGTTTTGCTATGTACAGTGTTTTCTAAAGAGAGGAATACAGCTCCAGGCAAGACAAAAATAAATTTTTTTTTTTTTTTTTTTTTCCCCCTCTTGCACTCTTTCTTCTCTTCCCACACTGCAAATACTAGGATTGCAGGAAGCTCAGTATCGCGTGGTAACAGAGATACAGAGGCAAACCATAGGTTTGGCTTTACAAGGCAAAGATGTACTTGGAGCTGCGAAGACTGGATCAGGCAAAACTCTGGCTTTTATTGTCCCGGTAAGTAATGTACATTCTTCCATTTGTACTCAACATTATCCATAAAGTACTGGATGTTAGACAGCTTAGGTTAGTAGATCCTGGGAGAAAAGTTGTAATTCAGTTAATCTGAATGTTCGAAGAAAGCCAAGATACTAATTTAATAAAGCTGCTTGAGGTTCTGAAAGAAGTATATTTTTGGTCCTAGGAATGTTCTGACACTTGAAAATTCCATTTTGATCCTTACGTTAGTAGACCCTGTGTGATTTAGGAAGCGCTTTGTGTCTCTCTCGGGAATCTGCTTTCCTGGTGCAACTCCAGTTGTCCAATTCTTTTAAAATTTGAAAACTAAGTGCATTAAGTAGAATGGTGAAATTTTTTCAGTTCCTTAGACTTTTTTTTTAATGAGTGGTTTTCACCTCTTTAAAATCTTAGGATTTGGACCTTATATAGCAAACTTAAGCTCAGAGGTTGTATGCTTCCATTTCCTTGTTGTCTTTTGTGAACTCCTTAGAAAAATCACTTCTGGGTTCTAGGTGCAAGCAAGAAAATGGGATGAGAACCCTTGTCATAGATAATATGTTTGACTGTTTTACTCTAACATTGTACTCAACATTTCATTTCTTCAAATTGAAAGTCTAATTGAGATGTTTGAAGTGCACATGTAAGTGGTACAAAACTGATCATGTTATGATTAGATAAGGGAAAAATAAATGTTATTTTGATTATGGAGGTTTTTTTGTTTAAACATTACTTGCATTTTTTTTGAGCATAGATTTATTTTGAGCCTATTCTGTTAGTAACTGTGGGTACAGTAATAGGTCTTTTGAATAACTTCTCTAGTTGAGAAGATTTATACTTTGCTATTTTTTTAAATTTATTTTTTGTTAATAAAGAATAAAACTTGTAGCTGGTTTCAAAATAGTCTTGTTGATTTTGAGAAACAGAAGTGAGATTGCTCAATTAGTTCGTCTAGGAGTAGAAGGACTTCTTTTTTTACAAACCTTGTTTTAAAACAGTTTTAGGGGAGAAAAGCGGTAAGAGAGGAGCTGGAGAGATGAAGAGTGAAAAAAAAAATTAATTGTACAAGGATGCTTAACAGCCTTCATTATTTCAGAGAGCTTCAGGTAGTCATAGCTATGAAATCTTTTGTGTTTGGATAAGCTGACAAAGTGTTTCTGCAGTGTGAATTCATAAATGGAGGAATAACCCTGGTCTGAGGGGCATGGCAACTTTAGTTGGAATGCTCTCTATACAGCATGTGTGAACAGTACTGCAAATCTATAGCCAGAATTAAGGCTGCAGTAATTGACTTTCTTGTAGTTGCTCGTTTTGATTCCCACAAAAATCTTGGGAGCAGGGAAGTTTCCTCTGTTTTTCTATACTGATTTCTGTTCTCATATAAATGATTAAGGCTTAATTTCCAGAATTCAGCAGAGTAGGATTAATTGTGCATTAAAATGTTTGAGTTACCACCCATTACTGTCTGTCGTACATTGGTACAGGGGAACTTTGCTACAGCAGGTATCGTTACCATCAGTTAGAACTGATACATAATCAAACTATGTGGAATGTATACTGATATTTCTTTAAGTCATTATTTTAATTAATATGGCTTTATATTTTTTTTTATTTTTAAAATGTTTTTATAACACTTTTTGTTACAAATTTATTGTTGTTATATATTTTCCTTCTGAGATTTTTGTAATGAGAATATGGTAAATTTTTTTTCAGGCTTTGGAACTCCTGTATCGCAATCAGTGGACTTCAGCTGATGGACTGGGAGTTTTGATAATATCGCCTACCCGGGAACTGGCATATCAAACCTTCAAGGTTCTGCGTAAAGTGGGAAAGAATCATGAATTCTCAGCTGGCCTTATCATTGGAGGAAAGGTGTGTCCTCTCTTGGAGTCTGCTGTATGGAAGCATAAATGAGTACTGTATTAAATGCTAGTTTAGGAGGGAAACCCTGCAAATAAAAGGTCAGGGAAGAGGTCAGGTCATGGGAACCTGTCAATGACTCGCTTGTTTTCTGCCTGTATACTCTGTGTCTTTTGAAGCTTTTGTGTATTTACAGTCTTTCCAGGTTACGTGAATGGATGGACCTTCCTGCCAAGCCTTCCTGGACTATCTTGTTAGTTTAGATTGTTCAGAAATACTTTTTGCTCAAGTTGCAAGTGTGAGCATACTGAAGAAATTCTTGTGTCTCTGTAGAAAGAGGAAAGGCTGATCCTTGACTATTCTTTCTAAAAACTATTGATAGATTAAGCTGGCCTGACCATCTCATGTACTGGGCTTCTAGTGTGAACAACTAGAGCTAAGCTGGTTTAACTCTTTTTCAGGATCTGAAAGAAGAGTCTGAAAGGATCCACCACATAAATATGCTAATTTGCACTCCAGGACGGCTTCTACAGCATATGGATGAAACTTCATATTTCTATGCATCTGATCTGCAAATGCTGAGTAAGTTTTTTGAGTACTAAAAAGTACTCAGAAATATTTTGTAACATTTCATAGTTGTGTGGGGCACTTCTGTGGGTAAAAAGGTTATCCTACTCGTGGTATGTAGATGATACGGCATTGAAGTTCACACATTCATAAACTAAAAAAAGAAAACAACAAACCCCCTTTCTTATGTGTACTTTCTCTGAAACAGTTGTTGAGCATGCCTTTCTTAGGATAATAAGTAGGTGAGTTTAGTAAGGAGCCCAAAACCAAGTGTTGTGTCCCATATAATCCTTTAGATCTGTCTTGACTAATGCTGGCCTTTCCTTTCTGGCTATAGCTCTCATGTTTTCTGACATGATAATTAATTACATGGAATGTCTGTTGCAGTGTGTGTATTTTGGGCCAGTTCTAGAAGACATTTTTCTTTGAATTTTAAGACAGATGGCTGTGCTTTTCTTTGTTTTGTTAGCATTGTTAACATTGTTTCTTTTCATCTTTCCAACCTGAATAAAAATTTCAGTGTAATGAAAAGGTTTGCCTGCTGCTAAGAGCTGCATAACTTTTGGCATAGCTTGAGGAACTTGAAAGCAATTAAGAAGCTAATGAAGCTGATAAAATGTGAAATTGTACTTGCTACACTTAGTACAATTCATGGCAGTTAGACAAGAATTGCTTTAAATGTAGACCCTTTTCTTAAAGCTTTCGTCTCTGAGCCACTCTGTTTATGCCCTGTGTTTCAGTGGTTTCAATTCAGCTTAGAACAGGAGGGTCTGTTTTGCTCTGTCATGAATAGTACACTGCTGGTTTATATTTCATGCTTTTGTTTCAGTAATAGGACAGGGAGTTTGTAATTTGCAGTCTGTCTGTAAACTGCCGAACTATTTACTTGAAATGCTGATCTTTTATGCTTCAGCATGTGAAACTGAGGCTGTAGTGCATAGATTATGGGAAATGCTATGACTTCTATTGCAGGTGTTTTTTAAAAACATATTTTATGGAGTACATTAGTTTCTAAAGAGAATCCTGTCATGTACAGTGATTAAATGAATCTCTGCAGTTCAAGTAGGCCTGGATTTTTGTACTATATGGATTTGATGTGTGGGTTTCTTTAATGTAAATGAAGCTAAACCAAGATTTTCTCAAACTATCTCTTAATTCAGTTCTCGATGAAGCTGATAGAATTCTAGACATGGGGTTTGCTGATACAATGAATGCAATCTTAGAAAATCTACCTAAGAAACGCCAGACCTTGCTTTTTTCTGCAACACAAACAAAATCTGTGAAGGATCTTGCTCGTCTGAGTCTGAAAGATCCAGAATATGTTTGGGTTCACGAGAAAGCCAAATTCAGGTACGTTGAGATAATTTTTTTTTCTTGGGAGAGTTAAGCATATGGTGATAATAGTTAACTGCTCTCTGACTGTTGGTTCCCTGCATCAGAAGTTACATTTTGCATCCTCCTTTCTGTGGTGTCTGATCCTGTTTTGTGCCTTCCTGAAAGCAAGTTTTTCCCTTCTTAAATATGTTATCGCAGAGGCGCTATCACGGGACGTTCTGCTCCCAATCGGCTCAGTCTTGGCCAGCAGTGGGTCCGCCCTAGGCCCGGTCGAGTCCACTGGACAAAGGGGAGCGACTTCTAGCAGTTTCCTACAGAAGCTGCCACCTTAGGCCCCCCTCACTAAGCAAAACCACTTCAAAAACACTGATTCATTACAGGGAGGCTGAACCTGTGCTTTCCTTGTGGCTCCTCGGGCAGCTTCGCAGACTGGAAATTTTCTTCCTCAGGAGCAAGCCCTGAGTGGGTTATAGCCTGGATGGAGTAGTGTCCTGGCTGCATCACTCACTTCTAAACTGCTGCGTTTTTGTTGTTTGGCTTCCTTACCTCCTGTGTGTGCATACACTGTGCAGAACCACCGGATGTGTTGCACAAATACCATTTTTCTGTGTGCCATTGATAAATTTGGCTTTCCAAGGAAATGCTACTGTATTGGGAAAGTGCAGAATGAGTGTCTTATTTGTGTATTCAGTATTGGGTGCCCAAAGGAAAGCATGTGTCGCTAGTCCGTGTGCAGTAAGTCTTGTGTCTTCCTGACATGCTGTGTTTACTGTGCACACGAAATAGATTTGTGTTTGGATTGGAATGGAAGGACCTTGCGAGAAGTGAAGTATGTGGTCTGCCTTACTCAAAAAAACTTAATGTGTCACTAAATGAAAAAAATATGCATGTTGTTTTTTGTCACAATTTTTCTTTCAAAATCTAAGTGAAGAATGTTATTTAATATTTTGCATTTCTATGGGTTTCTGTCATCTAAGTGTCAAATTGCTTATGAACATGTATGTTTGTTTTTTTTTTTTTCTATGAAGCATGCATATATTTCTATACGTAAGATGAAGGAGAAGGGTGAAGCACAGCAATAAAAATGGCTTTCCCAAAAGCAGATGAGAAATCATCAGCAAAATGAACAGCAGAACCAGGTTGAATCCTGAGGCAGTTTTAACTATTTGATTTGATTATCTCTGTATTATATTGCAAATATCTTTTTTTAAATCAGTAGTCCTATCAAAGGCATCTTAAATAAACATGAGTATCTGAAAAAAATTGCCTGGTCAATAACCTCTTAGCAGAAGGGGATGTACAAGCCTAGTATGTCTTGATTTTGAGAACTGACTAGACATCTGTTTCACAGATCTAACATTTTTTGTGAAGTCTGTTTTAAATTACATTTGAATTTTAAATATTTGGGAGACTGCAATTAGATAATAAGCTGAATCAAAAAAAAAAAGGAAAGTATTTATTACTGCCTTAGTATACAATAGATTATTGCTTACGAAAACACTTTCCTCTGAAAGACTTACAAAGCAAAAGGTGCTGTGGCATAATTCAAATTTACTAGCAGAATAAAAACTGCAGCAGAGTCTTGTGCCACCTGGGAGGGTGAAATTACCATTAATAAAATTAATTTTGAATACCCTTAGTCTGTTTAGGGTGAAGCAGAGTAGCTGTGAGAGATGAACATTTGGATTTATTTCAAGGACAAATATGATTCTATGACAAAGAACTTTTTTTAAGCTTATTTTCTTTGTAAAGAATGGAAGGATGAATTAAGATGACAATTCAGAGCTTTACAAAGTCACTTTGCATGTCAGGGCATGATCAGAAGTAGTACATCAATGCTCTTTTTTTGTTTGTGATTAGACTGTGCTTTGACATTGCCTTAAGCACAGATGATGCTTTAATAGGACTAATAGACAAAATTGCATTGTTAGTCAAGGCAATTTGAATGTCGCTGCTTAGACGTGGAAGGAGTTTGGCTTGCTAGGAGTAAATGAGTTTAGAAGTAATGTCAAAAGTCGTCCCCTTCTCCCCACTGGCTTTTAGTAAGGAAATTGATTCATCTTTCAAGAGTAGCTTTCTAGTGGAGCTGCTAAGACTTGTTCCTCAAAGTGGAACAACTTTCCAGCCTGACAGTCCTTTTTTCCTTTCTTTTTTTTTTTTTTTTTCTTTTTTTTCTTT
>WHYT01014927.1:106325-119392 GCA_009806455.1 Tetrax tetrax | reverse complement strand
TTTTTTTTTTTTTTTTTTGTAAGTGTTATCTCTTCCCACTCCAGCGAGGCAGGCTGCAAAGCAGGCCTGGCACACTCCAAAAACCCAGAGCCCAGCAGGAGGAGGCCAGACCCAGCTGCAGACCCAGCGCAGCAAGAGCCTCACGGTCCTGCCACGGCACGGGGCTCAGCCCAGCCCAGCTCACGTCTCCCGCTGCAGAACCTCTCCCGACCGGCACAGCCCAACCCTCTCGTGGTCAAACACCAACCAGGAGCACACGAAATCACCAACTTATCAAAAGAGCTTAAAACCACAGACACTCACCCACTTCTGCTGCACGGCTGGGTCAGGAGCAGCTCCAGTCCCTGCTGCTGAGGAAACTCCTCTGGCAGGGCAACCCAGAGCAGGAGCTGCTGCTCCCCCCGACCCCTCCTCCAGCGCAGCTGAGACACATTTGCAGCAGGAGTGGAGTGACCCGGAGCTGGGGCTGGTCCCATGTGCGGCACCCAGCGCAGCCCAGGCCAAGGCCACCGGCAGAACGGGACGGATCTCTCGGGTGCTCTGCCCGTGAGACCCGAGAGCAGCCGCCCCCGGCCCGCAGCGCGTCCTGCGTGCCTCCGTTTGTGAGAGGCTTTAGAAGACCCCGTCCCCACAGTGCAGCGGAGCTGCTGCTTCGCCTGTGGTTGGAACGTGGAATGGTTGAACCGTTTGGTGCCGACAGCGGTCCCACGGCTCGTGGACACAGCTGGGAAAGGTCCCAGACCAGTTCCTCCCAGTAAGAGCTCGTTAATACCTCTGCCCCTACCAGCTGGGGGGTCCTGCAGGGCTCGCCCCAAGTCGAATGGTTTTGGCAGAAAGGGAGCAGAGGGTGTTTGTGCTCAGAGCTGCGGGCACCCAGCCGCGTGCCAAGGCAGAGAGCGCAGGAGGTGGTTTTAGGGCCCGTGGGGATCATCTCCCCCCCCCCGCCCCTTTAACAAGCCCTTGCTCGTTAAAGCCAGAGCTTCCCACTGCAGGGACAGCGGGCCACTGCTGCTAAGTACACTCACTGCTTTGGTTCGGCTAGCGAAGCTGAGCCGGCTGCAAGGCCACGAGCTCCCGCTGCCTCCCTGACAGCTCTGGGTGCCGTCACAGGGGATGAGAGAGGTGGCAGCACCAGGGGAGGCAGCTCCCACGGCATTCGGCTGTGTCACTGGTGTCGCACGCTGGCAATCCTGGGGTTGCTTTTTAGAAGGCTCCGTCTCCACGCTGTTCCACGAGATGGGGACGTGGCAGGGCCAGAAGAGGTGCTGCCTCGGTGGTGTTGGGTGTGAGGTGAGAAGGTTGCCCTCTTGTCCCATCGGCCTGGGAGGGCTGCCCACCAGCCTCCCGCACCCCTGCTCCCTGCCAAAACCAGTGTCAGACACAAAACCAGATGCCTCCTCTTACCCAGGCCTGCAGCCCCTCTGATCCCACGCACATCACCAAGATCAAAGGAGCACGCTCCCACTGCGACGTTTTTCCCTTCCCAGTCTCTGTCCACCCACATAACAAACTCCCGCATGAAAATGGCTTTGAGGCTTCTCAGGAGACAGCAGGCTCCTTCCCGGGGCTTGAAAACCGCAGCTGCTTCTGGCTTTGTCTTTTAAAACCTATCAGACAGCAAGGGATTTTTTGGGAAGCACCCTGTCAGCACCTGCCCCCCTCTTCAACACTCCTGAGGACCAGCCCAAGAACGCTCCCCACACCAGCCCAGGGGAGCCAAGTTTGGTGCTTCCCCCTCGTTCCCAGCTGCGTGTCAGGGTGCAGCGCTGGAGGAGGAACCAGCCCAGACTGCGATGCAGCAGACGCTGCACAGACGTGAACGGGGCTGAACGTCCTCTGCACCCACAGCAGCGCTGAGACTGAGGTGGTGGCGAGAAAAGAGCAACAAAAGCTGGAAGATAAATTTATACAAAAGTGAAGTGCTTGGCAGGATACAGAACAGGAGCCCTGATCCAAGCACCCCTCTCCAAAAACATCCTTTTTCCTCTTCAGGCTGGAATTTTGCATAGCCATGGTTTTAAAGCCAATATACCAGTTCTGGCTGTGCACAAGAACTCATGTCCTTTTCCCTGAGATGATCCTTCCTTCAGGAAGAGCTGGTCCACATGGCGAGTGCCCTGCCTCAGCTGCTGTGGAGAGGGCGACAGTAACACCAAGCCAGTCTGGGCACCATAGCGCCCTTCCCTCTGAATCGTGCCTCAGCACAACGCAGAACAAGTTCCCAAAAAAACAGCAACACCAGAGCACCATGTGCCTGGCACAGACCAGCACACAGGCACCGAGGTCAGGTATCTGCTGCGTGGCACCAAGGCAGCAGGCACGCCGAAGCCACTGGCACCAGACAGACAGAAAGCTGCTCAGGTACGGGAGCTCAGACCTCCGAGCTTCTTCCAAAATCCGCAGCAGACTGTTGGCTCCGTCCCCTCTCGTGAGTCACACGCCCACCTGAAACACAGCATCCTCTGCGCGTCTGTCGGGACCAGCCGGAGCTGTGCACTGGGCTTCTGTTCCCCGGAGACGTGCAAAGTGAGCAGGAGAGGACAGGCTGCAGGGACTGGGTGGAAGCTGCTCCAAAAATGACAAGGGAAGTCTCTGTACCACAGAGGGGTGGTGGGAGCCAAAGGCCAGCTCTGGAGTTTGTTTATAACTACGTCAGGTGCCACAGCTTCTCTTTGTAAATTACCTCCCACAATTGCCCAAGTACTCAAAGAAGTTGTTGCAAACTTACAAGCTTGCTTACACAAATATTTTTACAATGCTTAAAAATGAACCCTGAGAAACATGCTCTGAACAGCATCCACGAAAAGAAGCTGGTCTGCCTGCCCACCAGAACCACGCGCAGCGGCTGGCACTGTCCTGACCGACTCAGCCTGGCGCCGCTCTCCCCTGGGGTGGCACTCGGCTGTTGCCTTCGACAGCACCACAGTCTCGGTGGAGGAGAGGATCCAGTGAAGAGGTGCCCTGCAGCTTCTTCTGGCATCAGACTAATCATCCAGTTCAGCCTCCTTTCTTCCACTAGGAAGGAAAACAAGGAAAAGTCACAGACTTTAAAAATGCAGAAACCAAAAAAATCAAATAACTACATCATTTGGAAATAAGGGGCTCAGACACACAGGTTTTGGGATGTATGATCACCAATGGAATGAGTTTGGTTCTTCTGTCGCACAGACCTCTAAACCAGCCAGCCTTTGGGCAAGCTCTAGCATCTGCCGTGGCAGGAAGGAGTGAGAGGCGATAGAGAAGAAGGTCCAGCACAAACAGGGGACACAGCCTGGCACTGTACAGGGCTACCCGCGTGGCCTGGCCACGCTGCACAACTGCCACAAGAGCAGAGAAAGGCCCTTCATTGCTTCTGGCTGCGTGACTCAAAGAGAGGAGCTGAGCAGAGCACGCTCAGTTGCACCAGGCAGGTGTCCTAAGGGATCCATACGAGCTGCCTCAGTCGGTGTAATTCATTCCTCTCTACTGCCACTGCCACTTCGCTCCTTCTGGTCCACCTGGACCCTTGGAGCAGAGTGGGCTTCGAGTCCTGACACACTTCATTCACCCCGAGCAGCCCTTCGGGCAGGGCTGTCGCTATCTGGTATCCGTCCAGGCTGGAACTGGTGTGGGTCTGAGGGAACCCAACAACAGACTCGTCAACTACGCTGGAGAGGCAGCGCAGCCACCACACAAGGAACTCCTGTGCCTCTGTGGACTTGCTACGGATTTGCACCAGTAACAGAGCAGCCGCTGGCCTACATTATGTAAGAGTGGGGGAGTGTGACCCTCCCCTTGCTTTCTGGGGGCAGAAAACATCTCCCTGTGGGATATTTCTGTTCACCCTCATGTCACACCTGTAGGCGTTAGCACTCTGCTTATCACAGACACCGGAAACAGACCAAATCCCCAACGACCTTCTCCAGCCTAGGACACAGTGCTCCGCAGAAGAAACGTGTGAAGTAGCATGGCTACAACCACCAGAAACCACCCTTTATGGAGGCAGCACATGTCCTGATGTCACTCGAGCTCACCTTGTTACCCCGCCTGTCCCTTTAATGCCATTACCGAAGATCATTACATGAGCAGATCCCCTTGGAGAGGCAGCTGCTTGGGCTGCCCACACACCTACCTCTCCATCCCAGAAGAGACGACCTCCAGCGGTGAACACAGCTGCTTCCGAATATACTCCCTCGATCTAATGTCAGCCTGGAATTAAGGAGGAAAATGAGTGAAAACGGATGGACCAGCCGCTTGGTGCCTCCCCTTTGTGACCTCAGCCTGCCCCCGCCCACCCTGAGGTCAGGAGATCACAACCAGCTCCTGAACGGCTGTGCTGCAAAGAGGAACCCGCGTGCTTCTTTCCTTGTTTGGTTTCTGCGCCTCACCGCAAGCTGCTTGGGAGAACAGAGACAATGAAGAAACAGAGGCTGCTGGACCAAACAGCCTTACTGCAGCACAGTCCCTGTCAGCAGCAGACCTGACATTCGCCGAACCTTTACTTCTCCCAGGAGCAGGCAGGTGAGACACCGGGCACAGACAGCTCCTGGCAGCCGGTGCCCAGGGTCTGCTCAGCCCCGACCCACCCCCAGCATGGCAGGATGAACAGCCAAAGCCAGACCCAGACTGGGCCTCCTCAGCAAATCCCAGTTGCAGCTGGGTGCAATCAGCCACCACCAAGGGCCCCATGGGACCCAGAGGACGAACCAGCACAGGCTTCCAGCACACACTGCCGTGCTCCGAGCGTTCTCCCAGCAAGCACTAACCCAGCTGGAATCCCTCAGCTCCCGGCTACGCTGAACAGCTCCTTAGCCCTCCTCATCATCCAGGGGTGTGACAGGCCAGCAAGGGCTTCCAGAGGAGAGGTGTTCACTGGCAAAGGGAGTTGCTCAGGTGATGGGCTGCTTTTCCATTTTGCCCTGTCTGTGCACCAGAACTGCAACCGCCCTTTGACAAACCCTGGCAGCAAAGCCAGCACAGACCTGGGAGTCTAAGAGTGCTCTAGTGCTCTCGTCCTCTGAACCAACCCAAATGACTTCTTCCACATGCAGGCACCTTCAAATGCAATGCGGGAAAATGTACGAGCAGCTAAGCTCCCTCACAGGCCTTTCCCAGCAGCAGCTCGTCACTGTGTGACAAGAGATGAAACAGACTTGTTAGAAACTTGAGGGCAGGGTAAGCCTTCCTTCGAGATGAGATATTCCAAAAAGCAAACCAGCTCTCCCAGAAAGGGCTGTGAAGAGCTGGGCAATGTGGCAATCCAGCAGGCAAGTCCTGAGAGGACATGGGATGAGAAGAGAGAAGCTGGCACTGCACTCTCCTGTTCCCATCCCTTTCCCTCCTCTGTTCCAGCAGCTGTATGACGCAGCAGCAGACGGAGAAGCGCACCACTTGTCTGCTGCACATCCTTTTCCCTCGGCGAGAGCCTGGCTCACCCTGCCTGTGTGCCTGACGGGCTGGGCGACAGTGATTACACAGCTACAGCAGGTAAAAGCCGCCACTGAGAGCAAACAGAGACAAGACACAAACACATCCTCGGTTCTGTCGCTTCTTGGCTGCAGCTGCAAGGCAAGCGGCTGACACCTTGCGCACTGCCTCACCTCATGAGTCCAAAGGCAAAGCTGCCATGGAAGACAATGCCGGGCCGTATCCACGCTCTGGGCTCTGCTTTCCAGGACCAAAATCAAAAGGACTAATGTTGAAACTCTGCCAAATTAATGGTTTACTGCCCCCCTTGTTCGAAATTGAGCTTGGAGCCAAATCTCATCAAACCCATCCTCATGCAAGCGTCCAGTTCCTCCTTTGCTCTTCTGATAGAGTCTCCTGTGACAGGAGCCTCCTGAGCTCACCAGAACTGGATTGCTGTGTCTTGTCAGCAATGCAGGACAGCGTGTCGGCAGAGTGGGGCAAGGAGAACACCAACGGAAATCCCAAGAGCTACAGAAAGTGTTGCTGGACATTTGCTGGATGTTCTTGTTCCCCAGAAGTGTTACCGTCCAGCTTCCCAGTGCAGACGACTCTTAGATGCTATCACAAGCACACAGATCTTGGGCTCCTGGGCAACTTTGAGAATTGGCAGTTGATTTTTACATTCCCTCAAAGTTTTTTTTTTCTGTTTTAGAAACTTCCTTTCTCAAAAACACTGCACTGTGACATTTTAGAACAGCTGCTGTGCCCCACCTCAAAGGCAGAGTGTCTCTCTCCACTTAAAAAGCAGTGACCTTCCCAGCTGGAAAAGCTTCACAGCATATGATGATCATGCTAATAAAGTGGGTTAACACATCCCCAGTGGCTGTCCTTGAAGCATCTGCTACTCTCATCGCTGTTCCACTTCTGAAGAGTCTCTCCGGTACCTCAAGAAGCTCCCCACCACCCCTCCATCCCAGTCAGACCTCGGGTGGAGGCTCTGCCTGCTTACTGCTGGAAATGTGGCTCCACAACTGCTTAACAATTCTGCAAGCTCGAGAAGGAAAAATAGTTACATAAGGGTGGTTTGTTTGGGAGATTTTTTTCCCTTCTCTCTATAATTGGACAGTTTCATAACTGAACTGACAAATAACTTTGATCACTCTTCAGGATGAGAGATTACGTGATGTATTTTATAACAAGGGAAGGAGGTTGTTCAGCAGAGTCCCTACTGGGAGACCAGGGTAGCAAGAGTCAGATCTACAAACCGGTTTTCTAGGGAAGAAAAACCCCTACCATGTTCTGCTGATGACATAAGCTAATGCTTGATTAGGTGGCAAGGTACTGGCCAGTCCTCACTCCTAACGCAGTGCCGAGAGACAGCTTAACCCTGCGTATTAACCAGAGGCTAATCAATAAGATGGATAACTGTCCCGTAATAATCCTCACAGAGTGTTTCTATTTTCAGAGGGGCCTAGTGCCGGCATTAGGGTCTGGAATTGTTGCCTTGCCTATTTTCTGAGAGGCAGTGGTGATCCCTGTGCACGCAGCAAGCTTGCAGTGGAGGGCACACCTGAAGGGAGTCAGGGTTTCAAGGCGTTAGCTACTATTGTCCTGCTGGGCAGGAGGAGCTCTTCACGCAGAGGAGAGGGTTGACAGCTTATTTTTCAGTTCTCCAATGGGCAAGTGTTAATACTTCACACAAAGTGAACTGCAGAAATCCAGGCAGGCCTGCTTCTGCCCTTCTCGGAGGGCTGGAGCAAGCCCAGGCTGTCCCAGCAGCCGCAGCCTGAGCCAGCAGGAACCAGCTGGGCAAGGGGCCAGCTGGAGCTGAAAGGATCAGGGAGTGAGCGGGAGGCTGGTGTGCAGCCAGCCAGGAACACGGAACAGCCAGCGCGGAAGAATCAGTCCCAGTGCAATCCCTGTCAGCTGGAGAGTGCAAAAAGCTTCTGTTCCCCCGCTGCGCGTGGGGATCCAGGGTCTGAGCAGGCTCGGAGCGTGGGCGAACGCTGGAGAGGAGTTCTGACCTCTGCCAAAGCAGGCAAGGGCAGCGGCTCTTGGGAGGGCTTGGTATTGTTCCAGTGCCACTCAGTTTAAATACTTCGCTTATTATTCTGGGATGACAGCTCCCGCCTACCTCAATCCCTGCCTGGGTAGCTCTGAATGACCTGCAGAAGAACCTCAAAATTTCACAAGCTGGCTAGGCAGAGAGATCACCCCCATGCAAGCAAAATTCTGCCAGATTGCCCTTGCACTTACACGTGGAACGAGGACTAAGTGGGACATAAATACTGATTGTGGGTGATAATGAACTTCCCTCCGCTTTCTCTGAAAGATCACTTCTCTCACCTGCATCACAGCCACAGCTCCTCTGGCAGCACGGCCACCCCGTGGGCTGAACGCAAACCAAACTGTCTCTGATCGCTGCCTAGACAGGGCTGCACGCCCAAGCAGCACAACACACCGCGTGCAGGCTGGCAGCCGCGCCTCTAGGAAAGCTGAGGGTTCAAGCTCCCACAGCAGCTGCACAGCACCACACGTGCTGCAGCACGCCGTCCTACAAGCCACCAACAGCCTCAGGAAGCTCTCTTAAGAGCAATATACTTCTAGGGCTACCAGAACTTACAAACGAAGAGCTCATGATCCAGAACTCTTCCATGACTCTGGGAAAGCCAGAAGCACATCACCCATCAGGTTTACAAGCTTGTCCTGGGGACACACCATAGCACAAAGGCCATGGAAGTCACCCATGGCAGGACTCCCCACAGCCTTCCACCTCCTGACTCCAGCTTTAGGCGCTCAAGAGCTGAGGCCTCCAGCTCTGTGACAAGATCTGTGAGTTACCACCCAGAGGAACTGCAACAGGGAGAAGTCTGAGGTCTGTGTCCCTATCTCCTGCCATCCCTCTACCTCCACAGCAAACACACTCCCTTTTGGATTATTAATCTCTCTGTAAGGCAAGCGACAACAATTCATTCCATCACTTTAAATAAAGGTCGCGGTTAGAGAACTGGAAGAGTCTCAGAATACAGACAAATACTGGAGATAGCTGGAAATGAAATTAGGGTGAGGAAAAGCTCCAAGACACCTTTTTGTTTCCAAAGGGAATGTTTTTCCCCTTTCCTCTGAACACGCCAAACTGCAGAGCTAGCTCAGAGCTCTGCGGAGGCATCTGTCCCTTCTGGAAGAGATTACATAAGATCTATCAGCCTACTCCCGTCTGGCAGGGAGTGGTTTATGAGAGCAGAAACTCCAGCTCTGGTATGGACACTGCCAGGTTTGTTTTGCTCTAAGGTGTTAGATTTTTGCCTGGTTTGTAACTATAATACTCTGTTTTCAGCAAACGCTGCAGTACCAGAGAGAAGCTCCTGCGTGCAGAGACCGTGTAACAGCCCTCAGCAGCATCACCTCAGTGCTGCTCCGAGGAGCTGCAGAGCAAAGGTGGCCAGAGACCTGACGAGCGCGGCGGTGTAGCAATGCGAACGGCGTGTTCCAGGGCAACGCTACGCACACAGACATCTGACGGGGCCCTGCTCCCGGGGCAGCTGTTGGGTCTGGCCGGCCTGAGCCACCAACAGCAGGGTGACCCTGAGAGAAGGGAAGCACTTGTCAGGCTGGAAGTCCCAGCAGCTTTACGCTTCTCCAGATCCTTTCCTCAAGCCCTGCTGCGATTTAATTAGTCTGAAGCTGAGCCTCGGTGGCAGCTGCAGCTCCTGACGGTGATCCAGTGCTGTCACCTACCGGCTGGCTGCCACCCAGAGCCTGCAGCTCCTTGCAGTGGCAGGGAAAAGCCCAGAGGAGCAGCACTGCGGTCTGTGCTAGGCCCAAAGCGCCCAGGAAAACGGCATTTCCAGCTCCTGTATATTAACAGGAGTTCCCTGCAGAAAGGAGCCAAGAAATCAGTCAGGCTGGGTCTACAGTAAGGGCTGTGTGTGCTTCCGGGCACTGCGTCAGAAGAAGCGAGGAGGAAGGAAGGATCGGTTAGCTACCCCGTAAACACCACCACAGCGGGCTGCGGAGAGCAGCCCAGCAAGAAGGGTGCCAGCTGCAGAACTGCCAGTTGCAGATGGATGGCAAGCTGAGGCTCTGAAACATCGCCGCAGGCTTGGCATCCACAGCCCCCTCTCCACTGCCTGCTCCCCTGCTCCAGGCCTGCCTTCCCCTTCCTCAGCTCCCCTGCTTTGGTACCTGCCGGATGGGCTCCGGGATCCGGTACCTGCAGCAGGACTTGACTAGGCGCACGGCTGTCTCCAGGCACACCCTGTGACCCACAGAGACGTAAAGCGGCTTACAGCTGTTGTTGTAGCTACGCAGGACCTGCACATTCAGAAACAAGAAAGACCAACCACTTAAGAGGCTTATTTTAACAGCTACAGAGCAGCAGATGAATTGCAAGCTAGCCAGCTGCCTTCAGAACATGGGACGGTGGCTCTGTATTTGGTAACTCCCAGGCTTCTTGACCCTCTACTTTCCCGTACCTCCTCCCGGGGACTGTTTGCCCTTTTGGACGCGTGGCCCTTCCCCAAACACCTCCCACTGCTCTGGGAAGCGGGACACTTGCTAATGCAGACTATGTTGAAGTAAGCACACGCAGGAAGTTTCTTACATCTGCCCGTTTCCTGCGCAGCACTGCTCAGAGTCAGATGATCCCCTACCGCGTGCTGGTAAGCTGCACCAGAACTGGCACCTCTCCTTCGCAAACGGGGTGCTGGAGCGTGGCACCTCAGACCCCACAGCCACGGACGTAAATATGTCCAACACCTGAACTGTCAACTCCTTCCAAAATGTCTGAGCTCACAGAAAGGGGAAAGCAGTGTTGCTGGTCACCTGCACGTCTCCCTGAACTAGTATCGCTGAGACAGCCCCACTACAGACATCCTCCCGTGCTCTCAGCTACACGAAGCTGGAAGACTCCACGGCCAGGCAGCTTACCATGGCCAGGACTTTCCCTGAGGTGCCCGTCAGTGGGAACGCGTCTCCTTCCCTCCGCAAGGAACGAATCTAGGGATAAACAGACACAAGGGCAGTTGGTTAGAAAGTACCCGTATGCGGCTGTCCCAGCTCTCCCGGGATATTAAAGAGTGGAAATAAGTTCCCAGCCCGGCCTAACCTGCTCTCTGTGCAGCTCATCCCTGACCAAGCCATCCACCTGCAGGAGGTTCTTGGCCACTCCGATGCACGGTAGATCCGTCAGGACTCCGAGGTGACAGGCCACGCCAAATCCTGCCAACAAGAAGTCCTGTAGCTGCAGGCCACCAGAGAGCAGGGCAGCAGGGGGACCCCAGAGAGCAGGGCTCTCCAGTAAAGTCCTACCTCTGGGATGGAGCAGGCCATTCCCATCGACAAAAAGAACCTGAAAAATTCAAAAACGACATTTGTCATTTCCTGTGCACTGCGAGCCACTAAAATAGGCAATCAGTGATGCTGGCCCTGTGAGGAAGACGACTGTTTCAGTCCTTTTACTTCTCTCTGCAGGGCACTCCTGAGGTGCTGTCTACCCCTGACTAAACAGTCGGTGCCCCAGCAGCAGGAGCTCGCAGTGCCTGGCCGTGCTCTTCACCGATGCTGCACACAGAGTGGGGCTCCCCCTGCCAAGGGAGGCCTGGCTGTTTTGGCTCAGCACCCCTGGTCCCTAAGGAAAGGGGAACAGAGGCTTCAACACAGCTTTGACACCGCACTTTCCAACCCCCCAGGGGAAGCCAGCCAGACGGTGCGTTCTCAGGAAAGGGAGCAATGCTTTTCAGCAGCACTCTGCACCCTCGTGACGCCTCGACTCTGGACAAAGAAATACGCCACACCTGGGGTTTGAGCCGGGGCTTCTCCTGCTGAAGTCTCTGAAGAGCTTCCACCAGGAAAGGGACCTCTCGGAAGGCTAAGAATCCCGCCACGTACGGGGTGCTCACGGCCACCATCCGGCAATCCTCGTACAGCACCTGGCAGCAGTGGGACAGTGCAGACACAATCACCTCCAGGACTGTGCTGGTTAGTTCTTGATTGATTCAGAGGCATCTCCTCAGCTTTATGCCCCCTAATATCAACTTTTAAAAAATACTCTGCTTCTGGATCTCTTCCACAAAGCCAAGGCCATTGAGTTGTGTCAGTCCGTCACTCAGTGAGAGAAGGAGGTGGACAATGGCCTGCTGAGAGAAGAGGGCTGGCTGTCACCTACCATACCCAGCTGGAGAGTGAAGTCCTTGAAACAAAATCAGGGCAGCTATTCAAACAGACAGCGGGGCACCTCGGAGTTCACCGGATCAGCGCGTTACCAAAGGGTGTCTGTCTCTTGCAGGGACACAAGAAACTCTGCACAACAGGACAGTGAAACTGTTGTGCAGGGCAAGTCAAGAATCAAGGCAGGATTTGAAATTCAGTTGATAAAAATCCCAGCAGTCAATATCAAACTTTATTTCTCTGTTTGTTATGGGTTCTATAGTTAAAGATATTTTTATATCATTTTGAAAGCTGGGAAAGAGACCAAAAACGTTTATTAATTCAAGTAAAATGACTGTGGGATGTGGGATTCATGGCGGGTTTGAATATGGGTATGTCACATCCCATGTTATTAGCTGATTCCCAGCAAGAACTCCCAAACAAGACATCTGCTGTTGGAGAGCTACAAATGCTTCCGTTTCCTCTCCTGATCAGCACTGAATAACAATGGTCCTTTTTGTCTCCTCCTGGGCAGTGGCCAAGACTGATTATTTCCAATACACACGTACACCAGCTAAAAATCTTCTGTGCCTGACCACGGACTGCCTCAGCACGGTATTTTCTCGTTTACCACCTAACCTGAACGCACACTGAAGCCATCTCTCCACGCCTCCTAAGTTCCCAGTAGTCCTACGAACTTCTCGTAACTGGGAACAGTTCGCATCTCACCTTCCTAAACCTAAACCTGCCTCTAAACCTTGACAGCGCTTTGTCTGCTGTTCTCGCAGGACACGTGAACGCGGGCGTTGCTGAACACGTGTGAGAACGGCACGTAACGGCCCCTGTGTAAGCGTTCTGTAAAACCGCCCGCGTTACCGCCGGCCCGGGCCCAGCCCGGAGCGCGCCGTCCCGTGCCGTTACCTCCAGAGCGGGGTAGCTGAGAACGACCAGGGACGCGCAGGCGCTGCTGTCGTCTCTGATGTACGACACATCCACACCTCCCACTCTCGCCAGTCCTGGAAAACTCGAATCTTTCTGCCACTCCTCGGTGTCCTCCTCCACCACGCTGGCTTTCAGCCGGGCCTGCTCGCTAGCCAAAGACCACAGGGCGCGGTGAAACCACCCCGGCCCCTCGGCCCCGGGCCCTGCTCCCGCCCGGGCGGCACCCACCGCGGGCCCGGGCTGCGCCCCACGGCCAGCGGGCACGGGGGAGCCCGCGGCCCCCACTGCGGGGGCAGGGCAGCGGGGGGCTCTTCTCGAAGGGCGCCATCACTTGTGGGGGCGCGGGAACCCCCCCGCTTTCTCCAAAAAGGGGAGCGGGGGGGGGGAGGCAGCCGCCCTCCCTTTGCGCCTGCCGGCACGGGGGCGAGCGCGGATCCCGGGCCCGGCTCAGTCCCGACAAGGCAGGGAAGGGGGCGCCGCCGCGGCCGGCCCGGTACCGGGGTTGGGGGGCGAAGGGGGGATCCCCGCCGGGCCCACCCCGCCCGGAACCCGCAGCGGCCCCGCCCGCGGCGGCGCGCGGTTGCCATGGC
>WHYT01014927.1:56415-106305 GCA_009806455.1 Tetrax tetrax | reverse complement strand
ATTTTTTTTTTTTTTTTAAGAAAAAAAAAAATCCTTCATCTTCATCAGGTGACTTTGGGGTTGTTTGGGGTTTTTTTGGGTTTTTTTGGGTTTTTTTTATGATGCTTTTAAGAGTCTCTGCTTGTATGTGCAGCCTTCTGCTTCTCCACCATCCTTCTGGTACATGAAAGCATCTCATCTTCACATCATACTTCAGTACTAAAGTTAGTTAAAAAAAACCCTCAAGCCCAACAAACAAGCCCCCAAACCCAATGCCTCGAGGCTCCAGAATCTCCCCAAGGCCACAGTTCGTGGCGCTAACACGCCCTGCGTATCAGCAATGTGTGCCGGTGCTCCTAGCTCTCCCTGTGCTCTCTTTTGAAGAGAGCGGCCGCTTTCCAGGTAGCGGTAGCGTGAGAGAGGAGAATCTCATCTGGGAACAGCTCTTGCAGCTCTGTAGCTAGCTCAGAGTCTTTTGCATCCAGGTAAGGAATGAGCGATTCCTTCAGGCTGGAAAACAAAGAGCAAAAGCAGTATTAAGAGATGGTGTACAGCAAACACAGATGCCACATAGTATTTTGCGTGGTAAACAGTATAGAGAGCTTTAATATGTGTCTTTGTAATGAGAAGCAGCAAACAGCCAGTCAGATTTACAGAGAGGCTGAAGAACCCAGAAAGGGGATGCTGCAGGTCAGAACCAAGCCCCTGGGGCCGAGCTGTGCGTGTGGAAAGCTGAGTGGGCTCATCTGGGTAACTGCAGAGGGCTCGTGTTTATCTTCAGTACTCATGAACAGCAGCTCCTGGTGTATTCCAGCAGCGTTCCCAAAATAGCTTGTGTAAGATGAGGAAGAGTCACACATGCCAGAGGCAGGCAGTGTCTCTTAGAACCAGCTGCACGTTTGTAACGTTGATGGTTGTGCTCTGTGTGCGGCAGGGCAGTGATCTGCCAAGGGAACTGCTGCCATCCCGTGCATTTCCAGAGGCAGAGAAGCTTAAGTCAGTTACAACAACTGTGGGCTGGTTTGGGCTGCGTAACACTTACCTCCACGTGGGTTTGAATTCATCCACAGCGTGGACACGTCTCAGCTGCAGAATGATCATTTCATGGAGCTCCTGCAGGAATGTTTCCAGCCTCGAGTGGACAAGGAATGCGTTGAGGAGCTTGGCAATGTCTGGACTGAGCTCAGCTTTGTAGGCTGTACTGATGTCCGCAAAAGGATCCTAAAAATGCAGTGAAGGAAAAAAAAAAACCAAACCAACCAACCATACACATTTGAGCAACTTCATTTAGAGAAGAAACAGCGGAGCAGACACTGGTTACCAGGGTACCTTACCCTTTTAAGGCACAGAAGCTGCTCAGATTTGCGGGTGGAGAGGAGCTGCCATAGGGCTATGCTGTGCTTCAGGTGGCATCGTCTAAGGGCCTGAAAGAAAAACCCACATGGAGTGAAACGGGAGGTAACGGATGTTCTTGGGAACCCGTCACACCCTGCCCTGCCCGTGGCAGAACTGCAGAGGAGCACAAGTGCAGGGTTCAGCAGGGAGTTCTTCGAGCCCTTTTAACGGGTGTAGAAGCCCATCTGCAATAGGCTTCTCTTTCCCTCTTCCCCATTTTGCCTCCAGTAATCCATCTTTTTGGTGAAAAGGGAGTGGGAAGGTGATAGGGCAACTTGTCACACATACTTGTCATAACACAGCACCTCTGCCCCCTGTCAGTAAAGGGCCTCTCTTCCCACATCATTAGGAGGTAAAACCTTCCCCTGTCACTGCTTTTCAGAGGTAACAGGACAGTTTCAATCCTGCTCAGCACCAGGCAAGCCACTGTCACTGAAAGCTGACTCATGACTTGATGGTTGGATTATCTTGGAGGTCTTTTCCAACCTTAAAGATTCTCTGAATTGAAAGTTCTCCCTTTTCTCAGTTTTAGCATTGGAACTAATTATGCTCCTTCCTGGTTCTGACAGAACAGCTTGGATCTGCAAAGGAGAGTTTGACCTTCTGCACATCCTCCACCTGTCCTTTCTGTAGGGTTTTGCAAGAACCTGCTGACATCACAAGCTATTAGATGCTCCAACCTTGCAAACACCAGTTGCTTGGGAAGTGAGACTTGTTTCCCCCCTGCTGTTGAATATTGTGGGAAGGGAATTCCATCATGTTCCTTTTCAAGCTGAACTTTTGCTGGGCCTGGAGATCAGACTAGCTGGATTTAGAATAAACCAGTGCAGATTTTATCCTGTAAGAATAAGAGCTTTGCTCTCAGGACTCACCTGCAGTACGTGAGGGTTTGTCTGATCACCCATCTGCAGAACTTTCTCGATGTAGTCAGTCAGAAGCATTTCAGCATTCTCTCCAGCCATGGCCAGGAATCCCAAGGTAATTTCAGTGACAGACAGAGCATCACAGACATCACTGTAAGACTGTAGTTCCCCGCTGATCATGTTCATCACAGAACTGGGGAGAGCATGCTGAAAAACAGGAAGTCAAAGCAGTTGCTAATATTAGTTTAGAGCCATTCCTTATTGCTGCTCAGGTTGCTGAAGTCATGGAAGATGGCAGAGCCCCGGAGTTAGGAAAATGAAAATTCTTAGCTATATCCCTTTCCTTCCTAAATCCTGACTGACAAAAGAAGGACAGCTTGCACATACTCAAGGCATGCCGAGAGATTAGCAGACAAACCTTCAGAGCAGATGAACAAGGCAAGTGACATGCTTGCCCTGTTTTCTCCAATGCAAAAAACCCACCTGATCCAGCTTGTTCCTGACATCATTAAAGAGCTGTTCGTAATTCCGATCATGTCTGTACACGAGGGTAGGTATTCCCTGTCAGGAGAGAAGCCCATGGTAACTCTTGGTGACACTGCTAACCCTGCGACCGTGCGTGCCTCGCTGCAGCAAGCACTGCAGGGCTCCAACCCCAGCCAAGAAGCTGTCTGCAGAAAACACAGCTAGCTGCTTTGTCCTACTGTTAGGGTGATGAGTGGTTTCCCCTGCAGGAACTTGCTGATGACTTGCTGCTGGATCCTCTCCAGATCGAAGTCCTGCAATGTCTCCCCTCCCTTCTCCATGCTGTACTGGCAGTTGGACAAGATCAGAGGAATCAGGTCTCTCTCAACCTCGTAACTGATCACGTGCAGGTCAGCCACTTCTGACGGACTGATCAAGTACCTGCAGAAGAGAAAACAGTCTCCAGGTAAAGCGAGAAGCCTTGACGAAGCAGGGAAAGCTGATTGTGTGCAGGTAATACAGAGCTCAAAAAAAAAATGCCTAGCTGGAATAGCAACATACCTGTCATCTTCCTTGACATGTTTGTTCACGGAGTGGACAAAGTCATTGTGCAGACTAATGAGATAACTGGATAAGGCTGTGGAGCAGAGGCCCAGCCCCTGGCGACGTGGCAGAAGGACTTCAAGACTGCTGTCCAGGGTCAGATCAGCATCACAATAGCCTTTAGGAAGCTTAATTTCCCCTGAAATAAAAAGCAGAGAAGACTGCTTGAGGTGGCCCAGATGCAGCCCACGATGAGCATGCGTCTCCTGAGCTGACCCAGGTCAAGAGAAAGTACAGAACCTGAAAAAGCAGCACTCTTTCCATCACTTATAAGCACTACAGGGAGCAAGTTCAGGTGAGAATACTACAAGAGGGAAACAAGTTCTCCCATTTGCACCTATATTTTCTTAAACCTTTAATGGCCAAGGCCAGTTTTGAGGATATGTCTCAGCATCACTGATGGGAGGAACTTGAACTGTTGAAGGGTGGAGGCAGAGGAGCCTTGTCTGACAGCTGGCATTCCATCACTCTCAGAATGGTGCTGGGAAACAAAGGTACTCACCATTGGTGTCCAGCGAGCTTCTCAGCTTGTTCCAAACAGACAGAAACACATTCACTCTCCTCTGGAACAGGTCCCTCATCACATCTGAAGAATACGACAGACGAACCCTTGAAACACCTTTTACTGGCAACACCATGAAACTTTCAAAGTACACCACTGAACTCTAGGCAACTACTCCAACAGATCAAGAGAGACTAAAGTGACATTAAACAGTTCTCTACTGTTATCAAAGTGGTCATTTGCTCTGATTGTTTATATTCTTCCATTATTGACTGCTATTGGCCAGGCTGTAGGGCTGGATGGATTGTTGGTCTGATTCAGCATGACTTAGGTACTTCTCCACAAGTATTTAAAAACATAAGTAATTGCACTTAAGTACAATTGAAGGGGTTGACACAAAATGTCTGTATGCTGCTCCCAAATGGAAGTGAAGGACATCTATTCCACCCCTTAGGCAGGCCCTGCTCTAGGGTATTCAACATACCCACTGCTGCATTCAGGGATTTATCTTGCCTATCTCTGAGCAGAGTTCCCACCCCTTGTGAAAAATCTACCTGTACTGAATTCTCTTTCAAGCCATCTGATAACTTTTCCAAGCATAACTCCAGGTTAGGGTCTCCAGTTCATTTGGAGGGGAGTTAAAAGGAAAATAGGAAGGCTTAAGATTGCAAGCTTGAGAGAAGTTTTCACCTTCATTTTCAACTGGACTATCCAGTGCTCTTTATTTCACTAATTATAGTTTCGGCAGAGGCTTCTCACCTGAGAGGGGTTCGTTGAGGAAGTCTCTGATTGAGCAGTGCTTGGCATCAGCGGTGTTCTGAAATCGCCTCACCAGGTCTCTCTGCAGAGCCAGAATCTCTGGTAAGAATCTAACCAGCCTCAGTTCTGTTTCCTGGAAGAGGAAAGGGAGCCTGTGAATGAGGCTGTCCTCGGGCAAGCCAGTTTTGAATGCTTTTATGGAATTACTATTTAAATGTTTAAAAGAAAGAAATATTTTACACATGCAGTTCTCAAGACATACAAATAAAGACACTATATAATCAAACAGTGGTTTGGTCCTGGGCAGCTGGCTCTAGGCGACCCTGCCTGAGCAGGGGCTTGGACCAGATGATCTCCAGAGGTCCCTTCCACCCTCAGCAGTCTGTGATTCTGTGAGCTGATCTCTGAACATTGCAGTCTCTCATCCCTGTGTTACACTCACCTTCTGCAGAAACTTCCAAAGAAGAGGGACAGTGTCCTTGGCATTCTTTTGCTGGACTACGTGGCCTAGGTTCTCCACGGAAATCCTCTTTCGGCAGCTCCACATCTTGGAGTGATGTATGTGACTGTCCTTTGGCAGCTGGGACAGGAAAGTGGCCGGGTCGCCATACACTATTTTCACTACTGGATTGGAAGAAATTCTCTCATCCTCTTGTATTTGTCTATTTAACTTCAGAAGCTTTTTATCCAAATCCTGCATTAAAAAAAAAAAAAACAAAACAAACTATCAGAATTGGCAGTGTCCTTCACCATGGCATGCTGAACCTCTGCTAGAGTTTATTTCCCTAATATCTTAACAGCCAATTGACACAGAAATACGTCAAAGAACTCCTAGGCAAGGCATGTAAGACACTCACTGCAATACAGCTGTTTATACCATAGAATTATTTGTTGTTCTCCAGCTCATCCAACTCACAGGTCTTCCATTCTTGAGGAGATGTACATGGGGGGAGGGCAGGAAAGGCAGACAGGATTCATTGGGGCAACCATATGCTCACTTGGACAAATACTTTCAGCTGAGCTAAGCCATTTCTGCTTTTCCAGCTATAAAAAGTCATCATAGCACAGTCTCAGACACTCATTTTCACAGGTAGAATGAGGTTGTCTGGCTCTTACAAATTCAAGCTAACCTGAAGCTGTGTCACAGATGGCTTGGCTTTAGGAATAGCTGGGTGAAAAGTGTGGCACAGATATAACAGCAGATCAGATTTTCATATCAGTGGAATTTGAACTGCTCAACTACTGAAATTTTATACTACAAGTTTCTCACCTCCAACTCAGGAATAATAATTGTATTTGCAACAATTTCTTCCCATTTGTTTCTCTTCTCCTTGGTGGACATCACATCAAACTGAACTGGCCCTGCAACAGGAGTATTTAGTCTTACACCTGCGATATTTCAGTTAAAAGAAAGCACAGATTCCCTAAGCTTCCAGATGTGGCATCCTTGCAAGTTAGATCACGCACAGCGTGAGCTACTGTGCTTTGAGTAGTACCTCTGCCGGTGAAGGCTCTCTCAATGTGTCATGAGGTTATTTATTCAATAATTCCTTTTCTGAATTATGCATCAAACCTTGCAAACCCCACGTACTCAACGGAAAGAGAAGTAAGCAGCCAAAAATTCTTCACTCCCCACAGCAAGAAACAAGCCTCAAATTTCTAAATCTTCCTCATCAGCTCAGCAACTGCCTGGTGGGAATGGTCTGTTAGCAGAGAAGCTAAAGCAGTGCTGCCCTTGAAATGCTGGTACAGCTTGCAGAGGTGATGTTGCAGGTGGTTTTCCTTACACAGGCCTGGGTGCTGGTGGGGGTGCTTGAGGAGGCTGCTGAGTACAAGATGGAGGATGTTGATGGTCTCATCCACACTCTTCCCCAAAATTTTTGTCAGCTGTGCCAAGTCCTCTCGAATATGCTGTTGCAGGAAACTCACTGGGTTGTGCACCGGTGGCTTGATAATCTTTTGCAGTGACTGAAGAGAAAGAAAAGGGAAGAATGAGCCAGTAACGCCCAGTTCAAGCACAGGGCATACAGAGCTACAGTCTTACCAGAAAGTCTCAGCTCCATCCTACAGGATTCCTGCCCCTTCAACCCACAGCGGCAGGTACGGGTGTATACGCATGCGTGCAAGTGCATGGAGGAACCAAAGTCACTCCTGGGCAAGGAGGGAAGTGAATTTGGGTCTCACATCTTGAAAGACTGCCCTAGTTACCTGGCAGTGTGACGAAAAGGGCCAGCACCAAACAAAGGTCTCACTGCATTTCATGTGGCCACTTGGAAGTGTTATTGGAAGATACCTGAGGATCTTTTGTGGCTCCCAGCAACATTGCCAAATGTGTAAGCAAGCGGATCAGAACGAAGACAGCTGGGGACATGGCCCGATCAGACACTCCCATTGTTTTTCTGTGTTGTGCATCTCCCAGTATGTGGCCAGTTTGAGTTCTGTCTTCACGACTCCTGTTGGAAAGTCTATATATAGTATTTTTTTGCCTTGACAAAAAACACACAAGAGATGTCTTTGATACCCACTAATGTCTTTTTCACCCATAGGTTCTTTGAATCCCATAAAGGCTGCCAATTAAAAATGCTACAGGGGAATGAGGACTTCCAGTAAGTTTTATATAGAAAAAAGCCAATTTTCTTGTTTTATTGGCTAATTACTCTTCCTTGGGCATCTCCTCCCAACACTTTTTCTATGAAAGAGGCAATATCCAGCCCTATAGGGCAAGATTAGCCAAGCTCTGTGCTGGACAGAGAAGCCACTGCTGTTAAGATTAGTAACTTTAACATTCTTATACAAGGGCTGCAAGTGCTGATTCAGAGCATCGAGGAGGAGGGAGCACAAGTTATAGTTACCAGAGCTCTGGAGCTAAGGGAATCTCACAGAGCACCTTTCAGGTAGCAGCACAAAGTGGTTGGTACCTTTTGCCCTGAAAGCATGATGGGCAAGTACTACATCGTTTAGCGCTGAACAGGTTAATGAATCAAAGCATACCGGAATTCTTGAAAGCCAGGCAATGGTTTATGCTGTTGTCCTCCAACCAGGGCACCACAGTCAAGACAGCGGCTAGTTTCCATGGGGCTGCCACACTAGGAAAAAGCAAAGTGAGAACACTCAACTCCAGAGTAAGAGCCTCTCCAGCAGAGGAAGAGAATGAAATAAAAATCCAAGCTGTAAATGTTTAACTCGAAAACTGCTGTATACTGGGCAAAGGACCTCTGCCTCTCTTGTGTCCTAGATTTATGGTATAAGCTCTTAGAGCTATTCTAAATTTTACATTACAATGGCAAAGTAATTACTAATATAGAGAACTTAAAAATGAACTGCTGTGCAACAGAACATAAAAACCAGTAAATAAGCCAGTTTATTGTTGAAAACACCACTTGCTTAAAACCCCACCAATCCCATATTCTTACCTCTCCTACGGTGCAGGGGTGACCATTTGGACATGCTATCAAGAAAGAGAAACAAAAAGGACAGTATTACAAGACAAATTTATAAAGCCCCTGTTACTTCCTTTCATAGGGATCATCACCTTGGAGCAAGAAATATGCTTCAAGATCTGATCAAAAGCACTGACAGTCCCAAAGGAGCAGTAGGTCCACATAGGAACCCAAGGAATTTTTTCAGTGCTTCTCTCCTTGTGCAAGAAGGAATGGAAGCCTGAAAAATTCTGCTACTGAGCACCAAATGGGCCGGTAAGCATGAATGCTCCCAGCCCCTGGTTCCTCGTCTGCAGTGAGATCCTGCTGCGGAAAGCAGAGAACCAAAAGTCGGCCAGGAAGGTGGCGAAGTGGTCCTCTTCTGCTCACACCATTTCAACATTGTCAGAAGTAACAGGACAGGTCTTCTGTACTCTCAAACTTTGTAAACAGCTATAAACTTGAGACTAAACAGAAGCTCAATGCACTTTAGTGCATTACCCACACAAACCATAGCTACAAATCTTAATGTACAAAGGATGGCTCATGCTGAGAAAAGCAGTGTGTTTGTCTTCACATTTGGAACAATTTCATTCAAAGCCCAAGGATTCCTTTTCAATTTCTTTCACAGCCAGTCAGGAGCACTTACTGTACCAGCGCAGAGTGGCCACTCCTTCCCAGGCCCTTGCCTGAGCCATTATATCTTCTGGCATTGTAGGCAGAAAAGAGTGCTATGGAGGAAAAAGGAAAAAGAGCGACAAATGAATATATAAATCTGTTCATTCCTGTAGCAGTTGCTCACTGGTTCCTTACTCATGATGGGGAGCAAGAGACACCTGAAAGCAGAGGTCATGCAGATGGTGCACATGCACATTTTCTAATTCTGCCTTTGAAAACCCACTCTTAAGAACTGTCAATATTGTTAAGCTTTGCATGTGCACTCTCTAGACATCCTGAACCAGATTCCTCTTGGGGTGGCCTGATGTACCCTGGTGTCTACCAGCACATTTCCTTACACCCTGGATAGCCAGAAGTAGAGCAGCAGATCCCTCCACCCTGACTCAGCCTAGGGCTCCATGGGCCATTATCCTCAAGCGCACACAGGTCTCCGCAGTATGACCTGCCAACTGCTTTCAGACTGGCTCACTCAAATATCAGCAAAGGATACAGGAAAGAACAATCGATATGCTGAATTGCCATCTGAGTTCAATCTCTGTACCTCCATGGTCTGCGGGCGGAATGCCAGATTCCTCAGGGGCTGCAGGATGGGGTTCTGCCCGCACAGCAAGACAGCTGCGGCGTGGACAGCCATTTCGATTAGTGCTCCATCGTGGCTGAAGCTTTGAGGATCCACTGTCAGAGACAGCAGTGCATTCATCACAAGAGAAGCTGCAAATTCCTGCAGATCTGGAGAATTCAGGACTTGGGAGTTCTGAATGAACTTAGTCATAGCATCTGTTTGCTGAAAGCACATATTTAAAAGAAATAAAATCAGCACGATATTGCCCACCAAAGTGAAGAGGACCACCAGCTCGTTCCCATGCTGTGTTGCCCGCACTTTGAAAACATCTTCAGTCTGCTCAGATCAGGACATCACCATATTTGGGGCAGAAGAATGAAAGGCTCTTCCACCAGTGATTCACGTCTCATGCATCCTTATCAATGAGACATGTTTGTCACGAGCACCCAAAGCGAAATATCTTACCTGCTGTTTGGGATGAAGATTTGAGTCACTAACTCCATATAGGGCAGTGACCTCTCTGAAAATAGCCAGGAGCAGATGGACAGATTGTACAGCTGGGGAGCCGCTACGTGCCTGGAAAAGAAGAATTGATGATATGGCACAGAAGAGGCTACAGTTGTCACAGCTGAAGTTTGACAAGGTTTCAACTGGTTACTGGATGTGCAGGCTTCAGCAGGTCTGTGGTAAAGCCCTCCCCACAAATGAAGGGGTACAGCGCAGAAATGGCTGTTCAAGCCACAAGTAAATGAGTAATCTGACAGCACTCAAGCTGATGGAGGGTTTTACATCAGAAACCTCTCAAGTATTTTATTCTTCTAACATCCAGTCAGAACTGCAATCTCACTAGGCAGCAACCCATACATGCCTTCCTTCACACCAAATCAACACACTAGTGAAAAAAAAAAAAAATCACAACCAGGGTACAATATGGTACTGAGACATTCACAGGCGCATCATTTGCAAACTTATTTCTGAAGATTTTAAAACACAAGATACATATTGGAAAAAGGTTACATTTACACAGAAATCACCTGTTTGATTTTTGTGTGGCAAGACACAAGGCTAGGGAGATATGGGCAGGCAGAACCCAGAACAGGATGATGGTGAGGAGAACGTGCCCTACCTTCTCTGCCTCTAGGAGACCCTCAGTCTTACACTCAATCATGGCTTTCCCCACAGCATCTCGCAGGACTCTGTAATTCTCGCCACATGCCAGGTAACGGTCAATGTGATTGGACTGGCTGTTCCGGACCTACAAAGGGAAAAGCCCATGGTGAGCACTGTGGACGTTAACCAGCCACTGGACAAGGCAGACTCTCCTCTTCCTCCCATGAATTGTGGCATTTCAGCCTTGGCAAGAGACAGCAGGCAGGCATGGCAACCCAAATGGCTTCTCACTGCCCTAAGAGACTCCATTCCATAGAGAGCAAGGACAAGTGATCTCCACAACCGCTCCCACTGTGGTGAGTCCTCCAAGAGCCATGCAATGGTAGAAGCAACCCCAAGCAGCACAAACAGAAGACTAAGAAGAGACCAGAGCCATCTCCAAAGAGACACCTCTACCTGTTGCAGAACTTCCACTGGAAACACCCAGTTAAACCGTGCCTCCGTGACAAGCTTCTGAGTAAATTCCATCCCATACTGACTAGTAATTTTCCGGACTAGGTAAACACGATGCCAGTTGTTCTTGGTGAGGCTACAGAACACACTCACATTTGCCAGGTAACGCTTCTTTTCCTCTACCTGGTCTTGCTCTGGATCAGAAAAAAAAGGGAAAAAAAAAAAAAAGGCAAAGTTACATCCTACCTTGTAAAACTTTTCTGTCAGCACTAGCTGCAGCACCAAGCTCCTTTTACTATACTGACTAATTACACATGAGAGAACTTGAGAGCACTCTCTTCCTCAAAAGCTTATCTAGAGCATTTCCTCAACTGGATTCCAGATAATGATTCATTTCTTTGACAGAGGATGACATAACTCTACTTCCATTTCCTTCTCTAAGGGTCCAATTTTCCTATTTACTAGTAGTTCATTCCCAGAGCTCTTCCATCTTGCTCAAGAGTGGTACTCCATTGTCTTAATTGCCAATGTGATGGTGCTCCCTAGGAACAATCTCCTGGGATGCATTCTGCTAGCCTGACATCCTCGATGCAAGGGCCAGACACTGATGTCCCCTGGAATCAGTCACGTTACTGCACTGCGATCCTTCATGGACTGTGTAAGTATCTGAGACTCTCCACACACTGTTCTCCTTTATTGAGTCAGCAAATCAGCTCAAAACTAATTTTACTTATTTATTTTGAAGTATCTCTTCATCTTTTTTAGCCACACAGAGCTCTCATTCATATAAACAATAAGCCTTACAGCAGTTGTGTATCTGAGGCATCATTTATGCTTTATTCGTTTATTCATTAAAGTTCAATTTAGTTGGTCCTAAAGAAAATTTCATTGTTAGCACCTGAAGGATAAAATAAATCTCCTTCCAAAGGTGCAACTGCTACGTGACTACACCCGAGGGCTCACTGGCAGAGCCTTGCTACTACTTACAGAGCATTACTAACACATGGCACAGAGGACAAATAATGACTGACACTCCCGATGGAAGAGCCTGTTGCACCCATTCTTGGCCACGCATCAAAACATGTTCTAGCACAGCACAAGTGCACTGACTGTGCCCCGTCCATCTCCCACGGTGACTTTGCTCCATATGCAGCATTTCCATTCAAGAGCAGAGCAAGCACACTCACCTGTGGGCTCACACAAGTCAAAGAGCAGCTCCGCAGCCTTACTCAGGTACAAGCGAACCTTGGCCACTGCCTGCAGGTATTCAACGGATGACTCCTGAGGAGCTTCCCGATTGTTCATTGGGAGATAGTTCTCTGGAAAGCCTCTGTCTCCAGGCAGATGGTTTATATCCTCATATTCGAGGCTGCCCTCAGACTTTTCACACATGGAATCCTAAAGATAGGCCAGAAAATTGCGTAAGTGGCACAAACACTTCAATCAGATGTCCCGTGCATTGGCACTTTATACCTCCAATGCATCCACACTGCAGTAAGCACGCTGAACTTCCATGTCTCCCGTGGCACCCTCCACCCCAACGCCCCCCGTGATCTCTCTGGTGCTCATCCTAAAACTCTGCCACACCACCAAACACCTCCAGCAATGCACCCAAGCTCTGTCCCGTATTCCCTAAGCATGCAGCTGATCAAGGGAGTTATGAGCATGCTGAGCAGCCGTACATGCGCTGAAACACACACCGCATGCTCCAGGATGCCAAGCTCCACCTGTCTTTCCCTTCACAAGAATACAAATTTTCATCTTATCTACAAAGTCACCATTTTAATGAAAACTATATGAAATGAAACCTCTACCCTGTGGTCAAATTTGTTTGAAGTTGTCCAAAGCATTCAAAGTTATGCAAGGGAAGGAAAGGGAACAATCCAAACAGCACAATAATGTAAAGTTCTGCAAGCAAAAAAGTGACTGAAAATAAGAAAGCAGTCCACCAGTGGACTACTGCAGCTAGAAGTCCCTCTGCTTGCCATGCTCCTGTGTCAGAGTTTGAGTCTTATTGGGCCTCACTTAACACTTAGACACCTGTCCAAGGTGTCCAGGAGAAAGAATAATTTAGGTAATGCTGCGAATACACACAAGCCTTGCTCAAAAAGCAAGGCTGGAGAGCAGGTTCTGACCAGGGCATTTAACAGAAACTTCCTCTTGAGCTTCCTAGTTGGGCGGCTAGTTAAGGGCACGGGAAAGTTGCCTAAAATTACTGAAAAATTTCTATTCTTGTTTTTTTTTTTTATTCCTGAAACAGTTTTATTGCCCAGCTTTTACCTACCCAGCACTCTTACCTCTAAGCAGTTGACAAAAAGCAAGTAGAGTTCTTTTTTATCATTTTTCTCTAGGATCTTGTTGTGCTCTACCTGGGACAGGTAGTGTTGCACATCCTTTTTCACTTCATTGAAGCTACAGGAGAGAGAAACACTCCCTTACCACAACAGCAACTACTTATCTTCTAAACCATGACTGAACTACTGGCTATGCCCACGCAACAGGCTGCGGTCACTCTGCATCCATCTGGAAGACGGAAAAGCAGTTGTGCCATGTTTTGCCAGACGTCATCTAGCTTCAGTCTGAGCTAGGCTTTTATCATCAGCAATGCCAAATCAGCATTTCTAGGGCGTAAGTCATCAGATCTGTTTTAAGCATCTGTTTTAGGAGATGCTCACACTTGAGAAATGGCTTTGTGTGCCCTGACTGCTGGAGGAGCTAGCGTGATGAAGAGATCTGTATAAGCACACAAAAGATCATTCCTCATTAAATGTCTGTGGATAAGGAGCATCGCTTCGCTGATCTAGAGCACATCAATTAGCCAGCTATCTTTAGGTTACCCAAGCCACCCACGTTCAGCACAGGTTTAGGTTAAGAATAGCTAGGTAAACCATGGCACAGACTGGTCAGGTACTTCAACCCAAGCTACATGCAAGCCAGCCAAGTTGCATAACTAATGCAGAGGCACAGGATGAACTTCACCTGTAACGATTCTAATTCAATGAATAGCATGGAAATGAGGAGAACAATCAGATCGGTTTGGTGAGGTCATGAAAAACAAAGCCGAACCACTCCCTAGTGTAACATCCATCAGTTGTCTGACTGCGCTCACCTGTACTTCAAGAGGAGCTTCAGCATTACTGAGCGGATAATGGGAGTTTCATCCACTTCATCGTTAAATGGGGACAGAAATTTTGTGTAGATAGTAGGGTGATCTGTGGAGATAACAAAAATACAAGTTTAGCAAGTGAGAGAATGTGGCAAGAGAATCAGCTCCACGAGGCTGAGCATCAGGATGAAGGGAGCTCACCTGAACCATTCAGAAGGTTTCTGTGGACAAACAGCAGACTAAGGAGCTCTTGGATCACCTCTGCCTCAGGAGGTTCATTGTCCTTGAAACACATGGTAGTGATCACATCTATGAAGAAATTATTGCATCTCTGCCGGAATAGGGCATTTCTCGCTATGGCATCTCTATGGGAAGGGTGAAAAGCATGAGGACAATGTTGAAATACGGAATCATTGAAATAATGGATGAAGCAAAGCAGATACAGGCAAAAGTCACCACGGTGAGACACCTTCCAGCTTCCCAAAAGACTGCTTTTGTGCAACACTTCAGCAGTATTGTCTGCAAGGGCTGCATCACATTCACAACTAAGATCACAAAAGGCAGTATGATGTCAGACACATTTACTGAGAGTTTTTTGCTAAGCTACCACAAAGCAATCCAAAGTTACAAGCTGTTCCCTCGTCCAGTTCAGCCACTGACAGTGCTTTAGCTTCACAGGATTTTGTAACTACAGTTTTCTTATGGGGCCAAGGCAATTTATTTCTTCCCTTCTTTTGAAACAATAAAGAGAAAATGGACAGGACCCAATCCAGTTCCAGAAAGAGCAGAGTTCCCTCCACCCATTCTGCTCCTGTTGACAATTTCAGAGTCGCCCGTCAGAATTTCCTCATACAAGGAGCCCCATTGCAATGCTTCCACCTTGGACAAGGTGGAGTACCTGAGCTCCACGGAGACATTTAGAGGAGCATCCTCCATGGCAACTCTGCAGTACGGACAATGCATCTGTGCTGGTACTAGCCATGTTCTGATGCACTTCTGACAGAACACATGGCAGCAAGGCAGACAGACTGGATCCTTCGGCTCTCCTAGGCAGATCAGACATGACTTCAGACCATATCTGTAATTCAGAAACAGCAATGAGCACATCTGCTCCAATGTTGTCTTATCAAAAGCCTTCAATAAGATGTTCACCTGCAACTAGACCAAGACCTGCTGGCTAACTGCTTAGGCTTTAGGGTGCAGAATAAAATGAAAGTTATTGTTCTTCATTTGGCTTTCATTACATCATGTGCAGCACTGCCTTACGCTCAAAAATATGCTGGCAACACATGCAACATTCCTACTAGAGCCTGGGGCTTGTTTCAGTGTCACTACCTGTAGAGCCTGTTGCCGACTTCATCCTTACACTGGCACAGTACTTTCATCACTGCAACAAAAGTTGGATGAGTCTTCATGTCTGAATCGTGCTGAAAACACTGCAGAGGAAAAGGACAAAGCCAGATGACTCAGCTCTAATATCCGAGACAAAAATTCACATGATCAGCAGAAGCAAACAGAGAAGAGGTGAAATCACATCTTTGCTTACCTTGGCAAGAAGCAAAGTGTATTTTTTCACTAAATTCTCAAATTCTGGCATCAGAGTGTCGATGCCAACCAACACGTGTTCTACAAACAGAGACATGGCGAAAACCCGGTTCCAGCAGACTCTGTGGGAAGGAAAGTTTGATTTTTAAAAGTGCTGTTAGGAGCTGAGAGCATGGACAGCAGCACAGTATCAGGTCAGTCCAATGATCTCACTGCTTTTCATGCTCTTCACTACTCATGCAACTTCTTGCTTTGCCCTCTGGTTATCAGTCCTGGCTTTTTGTCAAGGACGCAGCACATGCCAGCAGCTAACAGTAAGCTTATGGCACAGGAGCCTGTCCTGTGACAGCACTGCAGCAGAATTAAGATAACTGCAAAGACCTTCTCACACCTCTAACTTCTGTATCAAAGAAGCAACTTAAAGAACCGAGCTGGAATGCACTGCATGACACTGCCAGACTTACAGGAGAATCTACATGAGATGAGGAGAAAAAAAAAAATCTGGTTCTTGATCACATACCACAGCTTGGTACGTGATTGAGCCTAACGGGATCCTGGGAGGGTCTGCAAAGTCTTTGAGAAGAGCAGCATCAGATCAGCTTTCAGCCTGCACTAATATTCTTATTAGTACAGGTCTTTTGCAAGGCAAAAGACCAAGATTGTGAGCAGATCTGTGGTACGTACTCAAGTTCTTTTAGCAGCTGATGGCACCGACTCCCACTCCTCTGTAAATTCTTCTCTTTACAAAGAAATTCAATTGGCATACGAAGATTCTTCACTTTCTGCAGCCACACCTCTGGAGGGGTCATCTGCACTTGATTCTCCAGCTCTTCAGCACATACCATTGCAGCTAACACATCTAAAACCTAGAGACACACAGGGTGTAAGCATAACACAACAGTTGCTCTCCATCTGGTTTGCTGCAGCACGTGTTGTACTCAATAGTGTTCCACTTGATTACCAAGCTCTGTAATTCTCATGCTCCTGGCTCGGATCATTAGCACACCCTGTTAATGGATATGAAAGCAGAGCAAACTATTTCAAATCCTGCTAGTAACAATGGTAACATAGCAGATTATTCCTAATGCTGAGGATCCTAACTGAGCTTGTGCTTACCACTTTAATGTTGCTGAAACCAAAAGAAGACTGAACACTAGCTAATTCAGTGAAGACAGAGCTCTCTGCTAGGGCTGAGGATCACAAAATGCCTGGCAGTGACTCTACCATCTCTGTATGCGGTATTCCGTATCCTTCCTGGTTAAGAAGGTAGTCAACCACGCCGGGGTGTACAGCCAGAATCCTAGAAAAGTTCTGCAGGCGGCTCTTGAACTGATTGTATCCAACGTGGACCCAAGGCAAGGATGGCACCGTCTCCCCTCTTCGCAGAGACGTTGCCTTCCATTGCTCTATGCAGGATACGAACGCAATTCGCAGACACTGAAAGTTTAGAATAAAGTTAAAATCAAAATTAAAGAACTTTTATAATTCATTTTGTACTTGAAGTCCTGGCAAAGTTCTCTGAAAGAAGAGAATGAGTACTTTACAAAGACAGCCTTAAATGATGTGTCAATTTTTACAGGTGCTCCTGTGGAAGTGCTTTTCTAAGTAAGGTCTCAGCAATTTCAGCAACCATTCGGTGCCAAGCGCATCTGCTTTGTGGCTACCTTGCTATTAGTCTGTCTCGGGGGGGATTTTGTCTGAGAAGGCAAGACTGACACAGAAGGACACCTTCACAGACATCACACTCTTCATCCAAAGGGTTTCCAGCCCTTGTTCCAGACACTGACCTGCAGCTCCTCTAGGGAGGACACACCAATGGCCAAGACAATAAAGTCTGTGATATAGCACTGGAAAAGCATCTGCCTGTCTTCCTCAGTCAGAGCAGAGATAAATTTTCCCAGTGCAGTTTTCTGGAAGATATCCACAAACTTCTCAGCTTGGTCTGGAAAATGAGAATGCAGAGAAAAGCTGAATATTAGGAGGAGGCTGGGTTTGACACAGCTTCTATCCCAGAGAAACTGACACCTAATTAATCACCGATGCGTGCAGCACTCCCTCATTCAGAGCACTAGCAAGGGGTTGGAGGGCAGGCCTTCCCAGCCAAGGCACCAGTGCCGCATTACAGAATCTCATCCTGTCGTTAACTCTTGGCAGTTCCACAGCATTTTGAATGCAAGGGCACAGAACAGGTGAGAAAGACCAATAGTGAGAAGCACAAAGAAAAGCTAGTTGCACAAAGCTCTGCTGGCTCGCTTGAGCACAGAGGATTGCAGGTGACTCCAGATCACTGAAAAGTAGGGGCACGGTAGCGACCAACCAGAGTTTACAGGGCAGGTGGGTGGAAATGCTTTGTGTCACGAGCTCAAGCCAGGCTCTCACCTTCAGTGTTTTGGATGTATTGAGCTTCCAACCACATCTCATCCAAGTACTCCCTTATCCTCCAGCTGAAGGGCATCTCATTCCCAGCATCAGCAGACACCATCATATTGTTCTGCACCAGAATTATCTCTGGCTGAGAGCTAGGAGATTAAAAGGTCATTAATACACTGGGCTTTTGCCTGGGAAACACAGACAACAGAGGCAGGAAGCTGCAGAAAGCAAGAACCTGGAAGGGGATGAGGGAAGGGGAAAGAACCGAAGGACTCGTTAATACAGCTCATCCTACCAACCGTGCAGGACTTAGGACTCAGGAACCATTCCCTGGCAAAAGCGCTGTAATGACAGGACACGGGGGGTTCAAGGGCTGGGTAAGAAGCGTGAGCACGACAAGAGCTAGAGAGCAAAGCCCAGGAGTACTGGGGATAAGGCAGGAAGAACACATTTCTGAAGTCACCGAGAACTGCCCTGCTGCCTTCGGCACAACACAGGGGAGCGAGCAACACTATTCACCTCCGCTGTGGATTTAAAGTCAGGTCTCCGTGCGGCCAGCCCAGCCCTCCGGCTGCTCTCTCCAGTGGCTCACCTGTTCGTACCCACACCGTAAGGGACAGTCAGAAGTTTTGTATCACTGAAGATGAACATCCACAGGTTTGTCACCCACTCAGCTGCCGGCCTGGCCAACAGCTCCAGATTGCCATTTCTGTCTATGAGAGCAATCAGGAGAGCCAGGAATGGAGTGATCACGTTCTGGACTCGCTTCCACAGGGTGTGCCTTTGGGGGCAGAGAGAGACCAAGAAACCCAGAGGGAAGGTGAGCAACGGTATCTGCAAATCAGGAGGTGGTTGTCCTGAAAAACTGCTGACATTTGCATGTGAAAAAGTTGTAATTCTGCCTTAAATGGGGAAAAACTGCCACCAAATAAAAATCCTACACTTCTCTCACTCACAGCTGGCCTGTAATCCCACTGTTGCACTCAAAGCCCTTGTGCATGTGCATTCCTGTCCCAGTACAGCCCATTTAGCTCTAAGTCACCCTCTCTCAGGAACGAGGAGAGGACAAAACTGCTTTCAGAGAGTTTTCAGCATAGGCTGGAGTCTGACTCTGCGAATATTCAGATTACACAGAACTGCTGTCTCTGCTGCACAGCTGCCATTTGCAGACTTTTCTTGGAAGCCTGCAGGTTATGAGATCTTGCTGCTGTCCTCACCTGAAGGTGCCTGCCTCCTGGAGAGCACTGAGGTTCAAAGCCTCCCGAAGCACCCAGTTTTTTAGGTGAAGGGAATTTTCTTCTTGCTTCTTCAAAAGGTAGCAGAGACGAGCTTTTGTTATCTTCAGGAAAGAGGCTAGAAAACAACAGGGAACTTGCATTTTCTCTTCAGTTGGCATTGGCTCCAAATCCAACTATCACACCAAGCACAGCATTTTACAATTGTTTCAATAATCAGCCAACCAGGAATAAAACAGGCACCAGAACTAGCGAAGCCAGAGAAAAAACCATGACCCGAGCTTCAGGAAAAGCCCTACAGCCAAAGGAGTGACAGGCTGGAGCACGGACACACACACCCTTGGGAGACTGCCTGGGAGATCCACCTTGTCTCCACTACAGCAAGGACCACTGACCTTTGGGTCCCCAGGGAATTAACTTCCATGGTTTGGCGGTCCCCTAGATGCTCAGGGATGCCACCCACGGAACACGTACCTTTCAAGCCATCCTCTTTGGACAGAAGGCCAAGGAGAATCTTAATTCGCTTTTGGCTTCGACTAAGATCTTCATTTTGGTCCTGCAGCATCCCCACAGCACTTTGTACACAGGTCCTCAGGAGAACAGTGGTGTCCAGGATTTCACCCTTCCCAGGAACAGTGTGCAAACAAGTTTCATTACTCTTTATTACTACCTTTGCCCCCAACACATCTATCTTAAAACGATTATAATGCTCTCCAGAAATGGCCTGTGCCCCTTGTATCCCATCTCCCAGTTTTCCTCTCATCTCAGGTAGCAAATTGAAGGGGGTTTTTTTTGCTATCAAGTACATGATGCAACTTTTGTGGCCCTTTCAAACTGGCACGCAACACAGCATTTGTATTGCTAAGACTCTTATAGGGGGAAAATTCAGCAGTTCAGGGGAAAAAGTAGAAATATAAACGTGACTAGGGAAAATACACCCTCCCTGGGAGATGCTTAGGCACTAGAGGGGCAAAAGCCAGGTGCAGTCACCCTCATGCAGTGCATTCCCCAGCTCACGCTGTCAGGGGAACACGAGCCCAGTTTTAGCATGGCTGCAGCACAGCAAAGTCCACAGCCAACTCCAGCACAGCACCAAACGCACGCCCCAGTCAGAAAGGACAAACAGCTGCAGCGGCAGGCTCAAAATCACAGTTCTCAGCCTCAGGGTGTAGAAAGATGAGAGAAGCTTTTAAAATTTATTTTTGAAAATTAGGAGTATGAAAGGACTAAGGAATTAGAGGGTCCTTAGAACGGTTTACTTCTTTAGTGACGCTGATTGGGCAGCAGGGGGAGGAATTTATGTCTGATAATTAACATTCACGATGCAAATAATATTCCTGATGGATTTCAAGTGAATGGGGATGCAAAAGATGTGTTGCACTATAGATGACAAAGAGCAGAGAGCCATATTGACAGCTGAGAAGCAAACAAATGTGTTCTGAACTGACCTCATAGCGCTCTGCTTCTGGCACTGGTGCTTCAGCAGCCACCTCATTTTCCTCCTGTTGTTCTCCATTCACAGGCAGAGCTGCAACTAAGGTGCAGAATTTTTATTAGAAAGAAGTAGTATGCTTCTGCATCAGTTAGATAAGAGTTTATTTAGCAACCGCGTCCCAGAGCAGCAGAACATCTGTCAGAGACCCATTATTGCCTGCATGAGTAGCTGAGATCCACCTCTCTAAACACGGCTGCCGCTGCGAGGGCTGTCAGCCTTCCTGAGCAAGAACTGGAAGAAATGACACTCAGAGCCAACGCACTAAGCTCTGCTAGAATCTTATTTGGCAGTATGGTGAAAGGAAAAAAATGTAAGAAAACATTGAACAGAAAGAAAAAGTCTTTTTAACCTTCCTGTAGGCTTAGGTGAACAGCTCTATAATCACGCCAGTGATCTGTTCTCTGGAGTGACTCCCTGTCAGCGCTCTCTGCCATACAGCACCTGCTGCCTCCTGAGCCGAGACAGAGCACTCGGGGTGCTGAGCAGTGCAAATACCACATTTTTGTCAAAAGAAAATGACCCAATGTTGCAGTAGTGAACTGAATACAAATATAAGCTGGTAGCCATGTGGTGATTCCCACCCCCCAACCCCCCCCCAAAATAAAAACCCAAAAAACAGACGTTGAGCAAGGAAAATCATTAGATATGTTGTACCAGGCATAAGTTCCACTAGCACGAAGTCTGGGACCGCATCTCCCCTCTTCCCCACTGGCATATCAACACAACTGGCTGGCACGGCCTGCATGCCGCTCACCTTTGGCTTTACCTGAATCCTCACAGAATATCTGGCTGATGGTGAGGTTCTGCAGGGCAGTCATATCGGAGATCATGTCTTTGGATCTGCGGAGATCATCTATATGGACTGACTGCCACAGTCCTAAAGACACAGGGAAAAAAAAAACCAAAAATCATTTCATGCCTGCAGCACTGCACGTTCTTCTAGAAGAGCTCCCCAAGATCTGCCAGCACCTGTGGGCTAGCGGTTTGCATTCAGAGCTCGCTTGCTCTCACTTCTTGATGTAGAAAGGGAAAGAGCAATTCACTTTGAACATGCTAACACACACGACCCCGACTGATAGGGCGTGCGCACTACCAGGGCTCTGCGGCTCTTACAACCCCCCACGCACAGCCACCTTGCTGCTGAAAGCAGAACATGTAAGCACGTACTCAGGAACCCACGGGAGGATGAGGCTCTGAGCAACCTGATCTAGTTGGAGATGTCCCTGCGCCTTGCAAGGGGGTTGGACTAGAAGACTTTGAGAGGTCCCTTCCAACCCAAACCATTCCATGATTCTATGGTGTGTGTTTGCTGCTCTCCAGCTGACTAGAAGAGGACTCATCTGTCAGTGTGCAAGGCAAGGTGCTCTCACAGAGGAGACTAGGAGTCCAAAGCATTGACTCCCCAGGGGCAGTCCTTGTGGGTGAGGGGAGCAGCTCTGACAGCCCCCAGGACACACCGATTCCAGATTTTAAGCATTAAATAGGAAGGTCTATGCTCTGCTATGTTTGCCTGAAGCCAGCTGAAGAGCAAGGAGCCACGATGATCAGACCTACCTCCATGGAATCCCACGTAGGATGTTCCTCCTTCCACCCGGGAAAGCTTCATAATAAAGTAAACAAAGACAGAGACTTCTCCCAGGTCCACCTTGTTGATTTCATTAACAACAGTGTATCTGCAAAGAGGAAATGCTGTTGAAGATGAAAGAGACAATGGCCACAAATCTTTCCCCTGTAAGAGGGCACATTTTTTCCCTGTACAGACAAGTGACTTGCTCACCCCTTCCTCCCAGCTGGCTGTGCTGAGCCCACCGCCTCTAGCTATGCCTTGAATGACACCCCTGATCCTCCACTCTTCAGGACTTCTGCAGCTGATGGCAAGAACTCACACTTCAAAGAGGATTACCTTCTCATTTGATTCATCTTAGTTTATTTTGAGTATATGAATTATTATTTTAAATATAATTAGTGCTTCTCAATTCATTCTACTACAGAATAAACAAAGGATCACGTTCCTGGTTCTGAAACCCCCAGAGCAGCACTAATAATCCAACCGGGTGAGGCATCACCAAGCAGAACAGCTAGCTGGAAACCCCTCACACGTGACTTACTTGGCTGAGGCGATGAGCTGGGCATTTTGAGAGCCATCTGCAAAGTCTGTCTGAATAATAAGGACTTTATTTCCTGATGTGCCATCAAGGAAATCTCTAAAGAGTGAAAGGAGATTTAAAAGAAATTACTAGGTATAAAAAGAAAACATTAAAGACCATAGAAGGAGTCACTCCGTATCAGCTTTGGCTGCTGTTGGCAGAGGGGAAATCAAAGCACCCATTCCATAGGGATGGAATAACATCAAAACCCAATCTGAGCATGATGGAGCTAACAGCTTGCACCCAGCCCACTGTCCAGCACAGCATAGCCTCTTGCCTCCCTTTTCCATACCACTCTGGACGTTCTGCCCACACACATTCCCCTCGGACAACAGCCCGTTCAGAGCAGGACGATGCAGAACCAGACTCACCGGATGCCCTTCAGGAACGAGTACTCTGTGTCAAACTGCTTCAGGAACAGGATTTGAGGCCGTTGCGCTTTACCCTGCACTTCTCTCTCCAGGCAAGCAGCGTCAGCGCTGGTGAGCAGCCTCGAGAAGGTGGTGACCTGGGAGTGCGAGACGCAGCTTGGTCCTCCGCTCAGGAATGCAGCAGGAAGGCAGCAGAGCCTTACTCATCTGTGCTCCCAGACACTGCTCACCTGCTGCAGAGCTGGCTGCACCCCACAAACAGCCATTTATTTGGCCTGCCCGTAGGCAAAGGGCCAACACGGGCTGGTACGGCAACCCAGGGCCGCTGCTGGCCAGCTGGACACAATCTCTGGTGCTGCCAGAGACGGGGCAGCGGGGCAGCCAAGGCTTTGAGAAACTTCTTGCGAACCCCTGTAGCGGTCCTTCCCTGCAGCGCTCTCCGGGAGCGGCAGGGAGAGGGAGGAATTCTCCAGACAATCTCAGCTGAAATTCTTTAGCTTTGGTACCAGGCAAAGATAAACCAGAGGTATTCCTGTTAAAGGCCCACGAGATCTCTGGCTCTCTGTGGCTTAGCTGGGTTAAAATCTTTTGTATCTTTAAGACCAGAGGCACAGACACAAAGAAATGAGAGTTCAAAGGCTCCTGACAACTTTTTCTGCAGCCAGTCGCATGTTCTGCTGGCTGCGCACGTGGAGACAGAACTACTTTCAAAGTAAAGAAAGGCATCAGCTGCCCAAAACCCCCTGCTTGCCAGGGAGCATCACATCCCGCTTCACACGTAGCGGGGGTATTCGGTTCTTCAGGGTGCTACACCACGCTTGCTGAAGCACCCACCCCTGCACATCTGGGCACCAAGTGGCAAGGCTGTCTTCAGGTTTACGTGGGTGCAGCCGTAACGCAGCCCTAGCAGCACAAACTAAAAATCTCAGTGCAGGCGCGGAGAGTTTTGAGAGGCCTCTGCAAGACACTCACCTCTGTAAAGGCCGTTTGGTACCCAGCCCCTGCGTGGACGTGAGCTCGGAGGAAGTCTGCAAAGGACGTGTGTTGCTGCTGCTTGAAGTACACATTGGCCAGAGAATCTGCCATGAACACACGCACCGAGTTGCAGAAGCGGATGACGGAGTCCGGAGTGGCACAGTTCAGCAGTGCCAGCTGGGCGTCTCTCTTCACGCAGGACATGAGTTCGTTAGCAGGACACAGCGGCCTCAGCCTCTCCGTGGTCTGCAGGACCACCGAGGCGCAGGTGTTGGAGTGGTAGCCCACAAACACATCAGAAGGGCTGTACTTCTGCTTGCTTATGAAGTGCTCTTCTGTACTGACTGCAGTGAACTCATGCACCCACTTCTTCAGCATTTTCACGGTTTCCCTTTGCCCCTTGTCCAGGACAGTATTGATATCCAGGTAGTGCTTTTCCAGCCTGTTGATCAGGGGGATGGGAAAATGCTTATACACCACATCTTTCTCCTCGATGACTATCAAACGGAACTTCGGATGCACTCGGCACTTCACCCGGTGCGTGCCCAGTCCCAAGTCAACATACTTCTGGTCAGCAAGGTACACGTAGTATTGATTGAGGGCATCATAGAGGCTTTCATAAAGGTTCTGCAAGTTGAGGAGCACAACCATCTGGCCAGTTTCCATGCAGACCTTCACACGGTTGATGTTCCTGCATATCTGGGTATACTCTTGGTCCTTAGGGAAACTGGAGCCAAAGATAACTTCTGGCTGTTGTCGGGCAGTAAAAAAAGCTTGCTGGAGGATCTGCAGCGCTGCGTAATTCTCAGTCAAAACAAGCAGGTACCTGCAATCACCATCCTGACCAGCGCTGTAAATGTTTTGTCGTATCAGCTCAATTGTACTGATATCACAAGCACGTATTTCTCCTTTTTCTGGTAACTGTGAGGTGAATATTTTCAAGGCATCGACATCATCTTTGCCACCAAAGTTACGAAGAACAACTTCAGCTATGTCTTGAGGTGTCGGCTCACTTTTGGAGCTCTTAGCTAAGGCAAAAAACATCTTTATGAGGCTGTAGTAGTCCCGCAGGCCAAAGAACTCCCTGTCTTGGACCTTGCAAATATTTTCATATGCATCTGCAAAGTGACAAAAATACGGTTCAACCTTCTGCAAAGCACCTTGTGCAGAGCCACAAATCCCCTTCGCACTTTCTAGGAGCTCTTCTTTGCTGGGGTCACCACGCGAGACAAAGATGCCTCGATTCATTTTAGCGGGGTCCAAAGCCCAGTTGGAAATTCCGATGACGCCAACCTTTTTGTGAGGAAGGGGGACATCATCTATGCAGCCATCTTCCAAAAGCGGATGCAAAGTCTTCAAGGGCATTTTGGGAGAGTCTTCTGCCAGCCCAATCTCATCCAAGACCACCACTGAAACATACTCCTCCAAGTTCTTTCCTTCCTGGAATCGAGCACAGTGCCTGAAAGTGCTTATGATTCCCTCTGGAGTGGAGAGAGGGCTGCACTGAAAAGACACTAGATGGATCTGCTTCAGGTCCTTGAACAAATCTGAATAAGCTGCTTGGCCCTGCATAGCATCGGCCACAATGGTTTTTGCAAGGGATTTGGAGCTCCCAGGCTTCCCAACAAGAAAAAGAGGGATTTTCAACTCAATGCAGATGACCATCATAAAGACATTTTCCTTCAAGGCCAAATTTCTTGCTATGGTATCTCGGAGGTGCACACCACTCAGGAATAAGTCCTGCATCAGGGAGATTTCTTCCAGAATCTTTTTCTGGGTATCATAAGGTTTTGGAAGGACCTGGCTGATAGCATTCCTATATGCCTCCTTCTTTTCCAAGGACGCGTGGTAGCAGACCCCGACAGCCAGCACTAAGGACCAGATAATGCTGTTTCTCTCAACAGTGCTCTTTGAAGCTCTCTTCCTGGCAAGGTACTTCTCCAGCTCTCTCAGCAGTAGCTTACTGCGCTTGTGAAACCACTTGAAAACTTCCATGCAGCGTTCCACGTCCCGCAGGCTGACGAAGCTGCACTCGTCGTCCCTCCGCCTCATGTATTGCTGGGAAGCAAAGAGCACTTCTGTCATTACCTCTGCCTCAGGCTGCGTCATGGGGACGTGCTCAGTAACCCGCTGCACAATCTGCTGTATGTACATTTTTTCAGTTAAGTTGTTCAGCTGCCCAAAATCCCACACTAATGGGATCATGCTGGGTGGGAGCGCATGGACCCGGTACACAAGCTGTCTCAGTGGAATAGATCCAAGCTTATCCTTCGTCTCATCTGCTTTGACCCGGTAGCCCAATCCAGCCAATTCCAGGCGTTGAATCATCTTTGGCGAGTGCTTGCGATAAGGGTTGCAGGCTGCTATGATCTGCAGGCCAGAGCAAGAGACCAAAGGCTTCCCCTGGACTGTGTGGTCACACAGAACTTCCTTGATGCTGCTTACAGCCTCCGTTGTGTTGGCTTCATCAAAAAAGAGGACTGTGTCCAAGCCGTGCTGCTCCTTATTGGTTTTAGCAAGGGCTTCCGCTTCTCTGATCTTGGCATAGATCATCTCTGCAGTAGTACCTCCATGAACTTTTACAAGCTTCATGTTCTCTACCTCCAGATAGCTTCTGCGTAACTGGCACAGAAACTTTATAAGTCTGGTTTTCCCACAGCCTGTTTCTCCCATGATGACCACTGGGATGTTGCACCTGAATCGCATCTCGATAGCCAAGATTTTTAGCACATTATCTGTTGTGAGTTCATATGTCTCATCAGGGTCTGTTACCCAGGGAAATCCCAGAACCATGCAAAGCTTCTCCAGCTTCTCATGACGAGGCAACTGATCAAATGGTATATTGAAGGGAACTCGTTGGAGTAACAAGCCATTGTACAGCTGTGAGGTCATGACATTTCTCTTGATGATGTTACCATTCAAAGGATTAATGGCATCGACACCACCACGGCTATTGGGCTGAAAGTGGAAACCAATGAATGTCATGGACACACGATCTTCATTGAAAAACAAATATGGATGAGGCTCAGACTCCCATTTTTTCCGAATGCGGAAAGGAAGAAGATCTTCCTCTGCAACATTCTCCAGGTTGAAGGACTGCCTTCCTGAACTTTGATCAGAAATGTTTAGGGAGGGTGTTGCAAAATCCCGTGCCATTAAAATCATGAAGGTAACAACAAAATTTTTGAAACCTTGCAAAGTGTCCTGGACAAAGTCAGGGTTGCAAAAGACAGAAGCTTCACAATCTTTCAACTGGACATTAAGAAACCACGTGAAGTTTCGGAGTTCTGACCAGGAGGGATCTGTGACCCCGCAGTGCAGGAGGAACTGCTGCAGGCATTCTGCCGGGCTCCCTTCCACAGAGTGCGCTTCATAACAGAATGTGTCCAGATTGTACCCCTGGTCAAATCTTTTCAGATACTGGAAAGGTCTCTGGAAAGCCTCACTGCAGAATTCCTCCTCATCCATCCCTGGGTCTGAAACATCCCCAGACTGGTTCCCAAGTGTCTCCATTTCTAGTACTTCCTTGGGAGACTTGCATGTTACTTTAGGGAACACATCAAAGAAATTATACTTCTGGCTCGCTGACATCTGGAGTAGAGGAAAAGAAAATGTGTCATCACAAGGCTGCAGCCCTGATCTTCTTCAGCTTATTTAACTTGTTTTTAACAATATTCTTGTCCAAAAATCAGAGACCTTACTAAATAACAGCAGCTAGCTATACAACCATGACTTTTTCCCCCCATGCATCACTTCTTCCGCTTAAAGTGCATCAAAACAATTCATCCTATTTCCTCCTACAGTCTTCTTCCTGTAACATGAGTCTACCTCCAGCCCCTTCTCAGTGCTACCTCAAGGAAAGAGAAAACTAAACCCAAGAAACTGTTATTTATCCCCATCACTTCTACTCTCGGTTCTTACAGCTGCATGTAAACATCCTAGTACTTTCAAACACGCGAAGTAACATGACAAAGATTAGATTCTGCATTTTTACATTTCCTAGAAATGTTACAGTGGGACCAGTGAGGCCTTCAGAAATTACCAGCTCAGGAAAACCACAACAGGTATCATTCACTGTCTAGTGTTAACACCACTTCGTACAACACCAGGGACACTGCTTGGTAAGGGAGATGCACAGTACACCCTAACACAAGCAGGAATTGCTATGCTATGTTTACAGTTACAGTCTTTACAATTCACGTGCAGTTACATACAAACATATGTGCAGAATGACTGAGAAACTCAAAGAAATCAAGTATTGCTGTGTACATACATGTCTTGCTGTTTTCTTTGGCACTGGTGACACCTCAAGAATTTCAATGATATACAAATGGCACTTCTGTCGCAGCCACATATTCCCATTACTATCTGTCAGATACTGCAAAACTAACAGCTTGAACAGAAACTCTGGAATTCCACTTTGTACCTGTCACAAGAAAAGACACAAGTGCATTTCCTCTTGATTTACTCATATCTTCCAGAATCACAGACGAGCCGAGGGTAGAAGGGATCTCTGGAGATCACCTTGTCCAGCCCACCCCACCCCCCCACCCCCCCCCGCTCAAAGTGGGCTCGGCTACAGCAGCTTGCCCAAGACCACGTCCTGTCAGGTTTTTAGTATCACCACGGCTGGAGACTCTACAGCTTCTCTGGGCAACCTGTTCTGGAGTTCAAACACCTTGATGGTAGAGTTCTTCATGCTACTCACTTACACAACAATTAGAAAACACATCCTAGTGACATGGCTTACTAAAACAAAAGCTTTAAAGAAACAACTTCTGCAAGGATCCACACAGAACTTCTAGGACAAGGCACCTGTGGGAGGGATGTACTTACTGAGGAGGTGATATCAAAATGGAATATCATGGGCTTTCTCTGGTGTTTTCTCTTCAGAAAAGGCAGAAGAGATTTTAGCACTTTATCTTCATCCACTTCTGGTTCAATTAGTCTGATGGTTTTCAGAAGCTTTGTATAGTCAGGATGCTCTGCTTGCAGTCTCTCATGTAGCCTCTTCACATACAGAGATTTCCCTGTTACCAGAAAAGACACCAAAAGAATTAAAGCCATCAGTATTACATCCCATTACAGTCATGATAGAAAGAAGGAAGTCAAATGCTTAAGTACCCTATCATCTGAGATCTCTGAACCTTCCTAGAAGGCATTCCAGAAGAAGGAAGCCTAAATCTGGTTAGAGCAGCCGCAATCTGCAGCCAAAGCTGCTGCTGCTGTTGGTTGCTGAAGGCTGTCATTATCTACATGGCTTGTTCTGCTTAGACTACCTGAGAAAGGCTTTCCTTTTTATTACAACTTGAATCTATTCTATGTGGTTGTTTCTAAAGTCAAAACATGGGGAGAAAAAAAATAGTTGTTGCCAAAGATAAAAGCACCCTCAAGTTTCCCATCTTATCCTGTAGAAACTAATTTTGCCAGCACTCAGCAATGCTAGTGACTTGCATGTGGTGTTTGCCGCTGGCTGTAGTCTGCGTCTGCTGTTCCCCAGATCACCACTGGGAATGGAACGGCTGTCCCACGTCCCCAGCTAGGTCCGCCTCACAAATGCTTCCCAGTTACCGGTGTCTGGGTAAAGCTGTCTCTTCCAACTTTCTGAAAGCCCCAAACCCAACCTCAACAGTATGAAGGGTTTGCAACACAACAAAGAAGGGTTTGTATAGTTTTCCAGACTGAAGCTAGGGCAGCAGCCATTCACAGATAACGCCCAAGAGCTGCCCTGGATTTCTGAAGTTTGACAAAGGATGCAATTTGTTACCAAAACGGTGTTGGATTTTCCCCACTAATCTCTGGAAAATAATGTAGCACACTTTTCCTTTTGAGCTTGGCCTTTTCCGTTGGGGTGGTACTCTATCAAAGCCCAGGAACAGCTGCAGTAGGGAAAGAGCAAGGTCTGATGCTGCTCCTGTATGCAGGCACTAGGAGTACTTCAGACTCAGAGTTTACAGAAGAAACAGGTACAGCTGACAGCCAAAGCACTTACTAGATTACCAGTCTCTAGCAGGGGACAACAGCTAAGGAGCAGGGTAAGAACACAGAGCAGCTGACAGAGCAGCTCCTTCCCAGTATTTTTTTTCAGTGATTTGCAGCTCAGGAGCTCCAGTGTTAGAAACAGCATCTTTGTGTTTAATAGCCCTTGATGGATGTTTCTCTTAGGACTACATCTAATCACTTCCTAAGCCTGTGTAAAGCTCTGCATTCCACAGTTTAACCGAGCAGTGTTTGAAGAACCACCTTCTTCTGTTTGCTTCTCAGCCTGCCAAGTAGTTTCACTTAATGCCTTCCAGCTTTTTGTATTACGAGACAGCCAACAACCATCTCCTGTGCAAGGAAAACAGGCAGGCTTTACAACCCCTGCCCCTCTCATGCATTTTCCTGCAGGCATACTTTGACCTCAGGAGGTCAGATTCATCTTATCCAGCAGGAGCTGTCTAGTTTACGTTAGTTATGTAAGTCAGCAGAAAGAGACAGGTGTCAGGTTAGCAAGATGAACCATCTTTAGAGATGCCTGTCTCAGGATGAGCTGTGCTTACAGCTTTCACCTCACTCCACTGACTGTAGTCTGAATCATTCTTTTTGACCGGATGCTTATGAACTGGACAGAAAATTTGGCAAGGTGAATCCCACCCCAGATTTTAACATTCAGCAGACCCCGCTTTGCATGTGACATCTTACCCACGCCAGCTCTTTTGGAGGACACAATCCCAACACACATGTTTTCCTTGAACACAGAGGCAGCTGAGTTTGAAGGCTGAGCAACTCTGTAGTGCTGCTGAAGGTATCGCTGGATTTCAGCTAGCGGTCTCTGGGGTATCATGTGAGCTTTGTACTGGCTGAAGGCAGAGGGGATGTAGCTGTGCTCCCTCTCGCAGTTGCACAGAATGACTAGGCGATAGGTGTTTTTGTAGTGCTGCAGGTGCTGGAACAGCTCCTCTGCTCTGCAGCTGACATCGTAACTCAGCTCATCTGCATACAGCATGGTGTAAATTTTCTCTTCTCTGCCACACGGAATGAGACATCTCCTGAGGAAGAGCCCCACTTGCTCAGCAGTGGTCTGAGGAGTGCACAGGAGAACTTCATCGAAAGTGGGAAGGGGCTGGTTGGGGCTGTTCATGTAAATAGCCAGAGCGGACGTGAGCACCTCAGAGCGAGGGCACGTGATGAGGTTGGGCTGACCAACACACAGAAGATCCTGTGGAAAGTCTCGTGTGACATGCTCTCTCTCCCAGCTGGCCAGATTCTTCAGCCACTCACCAAGCGTATCAATATCCAGGCAGCTCGGAAGGAAGGAGCTCATGTTGCTCATGTAGCACTCCCAGATGCACTCCAGCTGTGCTCTCAGGTCCTTCTCCCCCTCCAGCATCACTTGGAAGTCAGAAAAAGCCTTCCTTGAGCTGGGAGGCACCTTGCTCCTGGAGGCTCTGAGGACGTCCTGCTTGGTGCAGTTGTGTTTTAGGAACGAAAGCATCATCAGGGCGTCCTGGCTGGGCATCTCCTGTCCCAGTGCTGTGCACAAATAGACCAGCTGCTCAGCAGTGTAGTAGTTCAGGTAGAAATGCTGGAGTCGTTTTTCATACATGAAGCTTTTCCAACTCTCCAGGAAACTCTCCATCGTTTTGCAGAGGCCTGGGAGCACAGTTGTTGTATCTCCTTGCCCTTCTAGCACTGGGATCGGTCCCACAGAGAAGTCTATAAGAACACATGATTCTCTTTTGGGTGAACAATACACAGAGGCAAGCCAGGAGCGGAAGAGTATGTTCCCAGCTGAATAAAGGTCTATAAAGGCCTGTGCAAGTCTTTGGACATTGGAAAAGATCTGTGGGAGGACAGAGGAAAGAATTAAAAAAAAAAAAAAAAAATCTAAGCTGATTTACCAAGACAAGTCCCAGTCATGAAACCACAGGAAAGACTTCCAATGAAAATAAAGGCTTTGGTGCCCAGCCAGCTGTGTCAGGCCTTGTACAGTAATAAAAGATTCTGTGGCTTTTTAACAGAGGTATCCCCAAAAAGCCAGTAAGGAATCTCCAGCTTGCTATAAAAGCACAGCAACCTCCCAGCCAGGAGCATCCCTAGTGCAGCCAGAGGATGAGGGGCTCAGTCCACTGTCCAGTCTCCAGCTTAGTTCCACCTTAACAGGGAACCAAAGAGGTAGGAACAACCCTCTGCCTGGTACCAGCCACCCCCAGCAACTCAGCTGTAAACCAGTCTTAAAAGCTGATATTCAACCAAAATCCAACCCCAGTCTCAGCATCAGTAACCCACTGGGTTTGAAATCTGACCTCAGAGAACTTCTCCACCTCCAAGCCTTGCTCTCCCTTTGTTGACATGAGCATCAGTTTGTTCTGCAGTTCACGGAGCTCTGCCAGAGAGTATTTCCGTGACGCCTCGTTATCCCCAGAGCTCCCCGGGAGAGTGAAGCGCAGGACATTGTCCAAAGAAACCTGCCAGAGAATAAGTCATTAGCACCGACGTGCACTGAGGTTCTACTCCTGAAGCAGTGTTATTGCCCAGCAAGGGGAGCCTTTAGGAGGGAGCAGCCCCTAAAAGGAACTCTGCAGAGTGGGAAAAGAGCTACAGCACATTTCTGACAGTTACTGACATGCCAGCAGTGTTGTCTGCAGGAGGGGAGGGAAAGCCAAGCAGCCTCACCTTCTGGCCATCGCTTGGTGCTCTGAGAACATATATTCCTCTGCTGTTGATGGCAGCTGCCAGCGACAGTGACGACAGCTCCACAGACCCATGGCTCTCTTTCACTGTTTTCAGCCACTCTAAGTGTTGAGCTGAAGCACGCTATGGGAAGAGAAGACATGGCACTGCCCTGATCACTCTGACTTGGCACTTCTTTCCAGGATTACATCTGTCTTGAGGACAAACAGCTTGGGCCAGCATAAGAGTTTCAGGATGGGGAAGGAAGAAAGGAATGAACGCTGGCCACAGCCTGATCTTTCTGCACAGCTGTTCTTTACCAACACCATGGGAGCTGAACAAACAGAGCCCACAGTGCTTCAATGCCTCTTGCTATAAAAACAGGCCCTGCTGCAAAGAATAAGTCAGTTCTCAGCCATCTGCCTTCCCGCTTTTGCATCATCCTTCAAACTCTTGCCAGAGCGAAGCTACACCATGTCACACTTGAAAGCCTCAGCAGTGCTCTGGAGAAATCCATGCTATACCAGTCACCGTTGCTGCAGGGAATTTTTGTGCCACAGAAACATAAGATATTTTCCTTCCAATAACAAGAGTTGCTGTGATATCCCCACACAAGTGCAATTTGCCCTGTGTAGTCAATCTTCCAGTCACTCCTGGAAGGCAGAAACACCAGAGAATGCAGAGGACCTGCTCCAGCAGAACTCACCAGTTTCTTGGGAAGATTCTCATCACTGTCCAGAGCTCGCCACAGCTTGTCCAAGCAGTGCACAAAGTCCTGAAACCCTGACTCTGGCCTAAGCTCATAGAGCAGGGAAGAGTAGCCATGCACAGCGTCATGGAAACACGCCACACGGTCCACATCCATGTCATTCTCCCCAGCAGAGATGGATGCCAAGTCTACAAATACCTTCAGCTCATTTATATCTTAAATGAGATAAACACATGAATGAACAACAAATGAGGCAGCTTTCATGCAATTCCACATCACCACCTTTTACAAGAGACGCAGAAAGCATGCCTTTGAACAGCATCTCCTGTGCAACTTCCCTCCTCCCATCCTGCCAGCAACTTTACTGGGTGGCTCATCCACACCCATGGCCTCCTCGGCCCTGGCTTTTCTCCGCGGTGCCGTGAAGAGCGGATCACAGCCAGGACGGAAGCAATGCAAAGGGTGTGTGCCCCTGCGCGTGTAAGATAGCTGAGCTGGCAGACACACAACTAATCAGACCGTTGCCATCCTGTTAAGCAGATGGCCTCTGTTCTCCTAAACAACCGGTCTGAACTGAACCGTGTCAGCTATTACAGCCCTGCAAACCAAGCCCAGCTACCAGGCAGGGTAGCTACTGTTTGCTGCATGAGACTACAGTGGCATGAACGTGTTCGAAGGGACTATGTCACAGCGTTCCACACCAAAACCCATTAAGAGATGCTTGTAACTACGAATAGCAGAAGCAGTGAAGGCACAAAGCAGATAGCAGATGGGTCAGGGATACAGCATTCCTCCTGCCCCTACGCAAACTGGCATCCCTTCCAGTACTACCTGCCCAATTCCTAGGTGAGCAGTACACACCTTTGAGTGCTTCTTTGACCCAGCAGACAAACTCCTTCTGCTGGGCTAGCTCCCTCAGACACCCACGGCGGTTCACAGTGATCCCCTGTAGCAGTCTCTTGGCACACATAAGCTCAGGGCTGATGGAGTCCAGCTTTTGTGTCTTGTATGATTCAAGCTTTTCTGTCTACAAAGCAAGTGATGCAAACAAACATTCAGTCTGGAAATCAGAAATACAACCTGTTCTCCAGCAGGTAAAGGAAAGCCCTCTGCAAAGCCACACCCCAAACGGGAATATCATCTTCTCTCTTTTAAGAAAGATTACACAAAAGCGCTTTGTTTGAACACTGAAGTTTTTATCTCAAATAAGCATTTTGGGTCAGGGAATGACTCTTGACAGACTGGGATAGACTTGTGGGAAGGTTCAGATTTACCCAAGCTTTCTAGCCAGCATCCTGGCAGTACAGAGCTGAAGTGGATACTTACTATGTCCAACAAGTTTTCCAGGACACTGAAGTCACCAGAGAGGTTTAAACTTTCTTTGACATTGGCAATGATCTTTGCAGCATCAAAAGTTAAATGCATTTCATGGTATTGCTGGATCTGCTGAAATCGCTGATCAATCCAGTCTCTGTCTTCTCCAGGACTAAGCTTACATATGGTATTTAGTTCAGCTTTGATATCTTCAGGATGATTTGTGAATTCCTGAAAAATTTTATCAACTGCAGAAAGTGTGAGACTTCCAGATCTGAGATCATCATATAACCTTTCATAGCTCACAAAACAAGGGGCAATTAGACTCCTGAAAACATTATCAAGGTCCAGTGCAGGAACAATGTCCTCCTCTTCCTCCTCCTCCTCCTCCTCTTCTGAACTTTCATACTCCCCTCTTGCCTTCCGCGCTGCTTCCTCCCAGAACTGCTGGAAGATCAGGCTGTCCTTAAAAAAGTGCATTTTCTGGGCAAATTCTTTCAGCTTTGGGCTCAAGCTGTAGTAGGTCTGTAGGGGTCTCTTTCCCACACTCACAACTGTATTTAGTCTTTTTGAGCCAAGATCTTCCAAGTGTTGAAATTCCACTTCACCTACATCCACTTTAAAACAGAGAGAGAGGTCAGAGATGGATCAGCTGCCCAGCCTGTGTCCACCTTCCTCCATCTAATCCACCAAGTCGCAAAACGCCATTGGGCATGCGGACTCCTACAAATATCGTTTGAGGCACAAGCACTCATTTGATCCCTCACATTGTTATATGACATAAAATGATTAGGCAATATATTTTTAGAACAATACAATTTTTGAAAATTGTAGAAATATTAGGCAGGTTTTGCTCTCCATATAACGGCAGTCACATAGGCTAGATTTCATGTCATCTATTAATCCTTAGAGAGAACTGGTAGTTTTAGGATTGTCAGGAAAATTTATTATTCTGTTTGTTGAAAGTTAGCCTAGCATATCTGGGATGGTAGAACAAAGGTAGGCCTTGAGGATGGAGTGTAAAACAGGCCCTGAGCCAGTCCTTCGGAGGCAGAGAAGACCAAGGACCACCATGACCTGTTCTCAAGACCATAGATGGAGATTTTAAGGAATATTCAACCAGCAGATTTGAGGAGGGGATGCTCTGACGACCCCCGGGACCAGTCTCGACTCAAAAGACTGAGCATGTGCAAGTGGGTGGGGAATATTATAATGATTTCTAGGAAAACTGATGATTGTGTATCAACATTCTGGGAACTGCTGATGATTATGCATGAAATCACTGAATAGATGCCATCTGGGTTTTCAGACCGGCATGCACGCTAGGTGGAGCGAGCCGCAATAAAGAATGCCTGCTTCTTAATGCTACGTTGGTGTTAAGGAGTTTGATTTCCAATTTTGGTGACAAAATTGGTTTACTTTCCCCACCCCTCCTCACCCTTGCTGTGATTTAGAATAAAACCTGTTTACCAAGCCTAGTTGTTTTCAAAGAAAGTTACGTTTTTTCTGGAGCTGCCACTTTCAAATTGCCCCCCAGAACACTACCTTTCACAGACGCCTGCACCTTCCTACACATGCTCAGAAAGGTTCCTATGGCTTTCTGCTCTTTTCTGAGAAGCGTCACTTCTTCGCGCCTCCTCTGCAGCAATTCTTTCAGTTCTCTCTGGAGTAGTTCTCTGTCTTCATATACCAGCTGCTGGTGCTCTGAAAGAAAACTCACCTGTAGTTACAAGGCAGACACTTCCCACCCCCTGCACCCATAACTCAGCTTTGGGATCACAGAGCCAAACACCACAGTGAAACCAGACAACACAAAGTGGAGCTAGGAGCTCCGTATAAAGGATGGACAAGGGCAGCACCTCATTAGCATTACTAATCACTAAAGTAGGTTAACAGAGTCAGAGTAGGCCATCGATCACTACAGTGATGCCACAAGCCACCTCTGAATGGTGTTCTTACTTATCTCCCAGATACAGGTGAACTGCTTCTCATGCTGGAAAATCTCTTCCAGATGTTTCACAAGGATACAGCCTTTCTGGATGGCATCGGTGACGCTCATAAACACAGAGTCTGCTGTGGCCATTACATTTTTTGCTTCATCTGTAAGTTTTTCGAGGAGCTTTCTGTTTGTTCCTGTTCCAAAACCAAAGCAGGTAAAACCTAGATCAGCCCTGCATCACAAAAACTAGGCAGAATCAGTAACTACTTAGTGTCACGCTACAGAGCCCTTCCATTTCCCATTCGAATCGCTACCCAAAAGCCTGTGAACTCATCACACCACCCTCCAACCCCTCATATTTTTCTGAAGAGAAACAGCTAGGATCTCAATTCTAGCAATTCGAAAACCTTCCCATGGAGAGCCCGTACCCAAAACCTGTGGAGGAAACACAAGCCATGTTAATCCGTTCACATGGCATACGCTTTTACATTTTTGTATAGCAATAACTTCTTAGAACTCCCGAGGAAAAAAAAGTTGTGTTCTACAAATCCTCATAGGTTCAGCAGTCCAGTACAAATCCTGAAGTGGCTGCAGTGGATTAGCCCAAGAGGAACCCTAGCTCCCTCACCCTTAGCCAGGCTGAATACCTCCAGCTTTGAGATAGGGAATAAAGCAAAGCAGGACAGATTTTACATATTTGTTTGGTGTTCTGCAAAGTGGGAGAAAAAGTGCAAGGCAGAGAACAGCTTCTCACAGACTCCTATAAATATAACAGACATACCATTAAAGCCAAACATAAGTTTCATGTCAGGCCACGTAAGCATGTGGTGCAAAACCTCATCAAAATTATCCTCAGACTGCCCACTCTCGACTGGCCATGACTTCACAATAATAGTTGATACGAGATGGCTGAACCGGCCCAGGCTGTAGGAAGGTATCTTCTCAAGGAGATTGCTCTGGGTCTGCACAAGGCACACAAGACAGAGGGGAGGAAGGCATCAGTGTTTTGGATTACACTGCATCCATCTTTGTCTCGGGATCAGGCACTGAGGTCAAGAAGTCACACCTCCCGTGCTGAGACACAGTCCTTTTTTTCCCCTGTGATACAACTGACACCAGAAGCCACGATGGCAAAAGCATTACAAGTATTTTTCATGGACTCTTTAAGTGGATCCTAATTTCCTGATTTCTTCTCAATGTTTGGGGTTTTTTTTTTTGTTGGTTTAACAATCTTAAACAACACATAGCACCTCAAGCAATGAGAGACTGAGCGTGCAACTCTTCTTCCACCACAATGCACATCCCTAGCCTATGCAACAGGAAATTTGACTTTTCCCTTTCCTGCCCAGAGGGACAATACGATACCTGGCAAGCCGCGGTTACCGCCTCTGTGGCACAGTTACAGAAACACCAGTCAATGGAAGGGTCAAGGTGCGTAAGTCGGCTGTGCTGACAGCAGTAGGCTAAGATCTGGTTAACTGGGGGCTCCTGTGGGGCAAAAGGGAGATTTCTTATCAACTTAAAAGTTTCCAAAGTGTTTCTTCTGAAAGCATGGAGTGCTGCTATTATTAACACAGTAAAAGAAACTAAGCCTAAAAATTTAAGTTTCCTAGTGGAGTCAAGCATCAGCCCATTTATCAGGGCCTGGAAGAGAGATGAAACACAAATAAATGCTTGGAAAAATCTTTTAGATTGTTTCAGTCTAAAATGCATGATTAGTTAATGTGCATCTCTCCAAGCCAAGCTCACACCAGGAAATCCTTGTTTCCTGATTACAGCACGAAAAGCAACAGCTTAAAGCATTTTGCAACTGATGTAGAAAGGAGATGAGAAGATACACAAGTTCAATTTAGAAGGGACCTACACAGCATCTGCGTTTGAGAGCCTGGACAACACAATTCCTGCACAATGAATGAAAAGAGACAAGCACCAAACTTTGCCTCCGTAAGTCCTTGGGTGCTTACTTTGCACTCACCGTTTCTTAAAACTAGAGGGGTGGTAACTGCTCAAAACGCGCAATTTCCTCTAAAGCACCAGGAGATCAGCCACTGTTAGAAACAAAGCAGCGCTGCAGCCAGGCTAGCAGGCTGCTGGAGTCTCTGATGCCAAGAATACTGCGTGGAACAGTCTCATGTCCAATTTTTAAGCCTTCAGAACTCAGTTTATAACAGCAATGGCAATTTTTTGACCAAGCCGTGTTTTTACATGCCCAGGCTCTAAGCACAGCAGAAGACTATCTATCCACACTGAACCTGGCCCACTGGCACGCAGCAACTGCCCGTAGTCCCTCCTACCTCCTGAATTCTCCTCTCCAGATCTGCAAGTAAAGTCTTCTTCCACTTCTCAGTGAACTGTTCGTCTGGAAAGCTGATCTTCACAAATTCATCCCAGGCCTGCAGGTGAGAAGCAAACAAGCTCAAAACACTAACTGTTGAGATTTAACATTCAAATAAGGAAATTAAATGAAGTATGCTGAGGAGAGCCGTCAGGCAGTCCGCAGTCCTTTTGGATGTTTCCATCCAGAAGAAAAAGAGCACTCCCAGAGCTGCAAAAGGCAGCTCCTAAGCCCAGTGTCAAAACGTTCCAGTTGCTAAAGGAGACATCTGGATCAACTACTTCCACCTTGATGCTGGAAACTGTTCCAGGGAGGACTGGGACCAGAGTTAGCCTGTGAGGAGCTGCCCTGTGCTTTGCTTGCTGGAAGCCCTGAAGGACTCGTCCTGTAAGACATACAGGGCAAGCAAGACAACAGCTCCAGCTAAACACCAACAAGGGGCAGCTCCTCATCCCAGCAATGCCTCTTGGAACAGCTGAGAAAAAGGAAAAATACAGCAAGTTGAGCAGCACCAGTGGTAGCCCTTTGCTTTTCAGCCCTATAATGTTTAAAACAATGCAAGCTTCTCAGCTTTATTCTGAACTGCTTGTCCCCATCTCATTCCTTATCTGGTCACAGCAGGTACTGTTGCCAGAAAAGAGCCATTAGACTCAAGACTACATGGTTAAGCTATGGTAAAACACCTTTTTATTCATATTATTAAATGATGACAAACCTTAAGTTCCGAATAAAAAGTGAAAATCACAATCTCCAGGTGTTCTTTCAATAACTTCTGGTTTAAAGCATTCCTGAACCAGGTTTGAGTGTCTCTCAGAACTTCACTGAATGCTTTTACTACTGGAACTTCCTGCACAGCATCTCTCGGAACCTGCCACACGCACAGGAGAAGGGGGAAACAAAAAAACAAAACACCACCACAGTTCAAGCAGGAGAGCAACATACAACTGATTTAAATAAATATTTCTAAAAGAAAAGGCCTAAATACATCAAATGCACAAACATGCCCAGCAAGAAACCCACAACTACTTGAATGAAGGATAGAGGGAGGCTGGGAAAATGCAGTGCTTACAAATAGTTTGCCCTTAAAAACACTTATTCCAGAAAGTAAAGACAACTTTAATGTTTAAGGGGAAAAAAAAAAACCCAGACATAAAACAAAACCCACGACAGCCAACCTAGGCATTTGACCTTGTTTTCCATAAAAAGAATCAAAATAATTAAATGATTTCACAACTTTTTGGAAGTACCACAATCCTAGTTAATGTAAAGTATTAAGTTTTCCAAACTGAGAATGGATATGATCTAAAACCAGCTTGTTGTACCATATTTGTAATACTTCTAGATACACCTTGCTCATATTAACCCATGAATGGTTCCTTGGTACTCACTGCTGTGGCCTGAAGTTTGGCAACCTTCGAAACAATGATGGCAGAAGCGGCAGGAATCATGAACCACTCCACCCGCCTCGCCACCTTGCAGGCCCTCTTGTGCAGCTTGAGGCAACAGTCCAAGCAGGACTGCCAAGAGTGAGCTTCCAGACCTCTGAAGGGCAGGAATAAAGAGGAATAATTTATTTTCTGCTCAGAGGGGAAAAAAAAACAAACAAAACCCCAACTACAACACTCCACCAAATTCAATGCAGTGTGGTAACTAACCATCCCTTCCTCGGATGGATTTTAAAACAAAGTTGTGATCTGACAGAGTGATAGAAATACAAGATTTTTATCCACACAGATTTCAGCACACACTCCAGCTACAAGCATGAGCCCACCCCACAGGCATGGTGTGAATAAAAAAAGATGACGCTTTCACAGAAGTGCACCTCAGTTACCTGGTCGGTTTCTCATCCAAGCTACACAGCAGTGTCTTTAGAAGATTCTCAACTACCTAAGAATGAAAAGATAGAAATATTAAACTGTGGAAGGAATTTTACAGACTCGTTTCTCATTAGCTGAGGGAACTCTGTGAAACAGGGAATTCCATATTCTTCCATGCCTTCTCCAACAATTTTATAAATATGCTATAAAATTGCAAAGATTATTTGCTGGATGTCAGAATCAACATACAGGTGGCTATTATTTGTACAAACAAGGCCTACAGTTCTTACCATCTAGGGGTCTCAAATATCATCAGTTGCAATGTACAGTTCCTGTTGTCCTCACACAAATACAAGTGTTTTGACAACAGGCAGGAAAATCTCTCAAACCAGCACCACGTTGCCCAAACCCCCACGAGCTGTGCAAAAAGATAGTTTCTGGCAGCCACCTAAGGATCTCAGCATTAAAACATTTGCCATCAGTGACAAAGAGCAAATCCAGACAAGCAGACCCTTCTCTCATCAATGCCAGCAACACTTTTTGGTACAGGCTCTCAGCTCCTCTTAGGAGTCTCCTACTTCACAGCAACTATTTGTGCTTTTAGGTTAATTTTCAGCTCTTTGTGCTCTGACTTACTACCAACCACATTCCCTTCAGTGACAGTCAGTTCTGCTAAAAGGCACACTACAAGCTCAATTTCAGCCTTTATCCTTCAGCTGGATAAAGCTGCCAGAAGACAAACCTTAGAACTGCTCCACGAAAGGTCAATGGTCTCTAATCTGTAACAAACACCTTGAAGAGTATCTAACAAACCGCTGGAGAAGTCTTTTATAAATTCAGCCAGACTATCCAGGGGCAGCACACAGATCCAGGACTTGACCAGAGACCTATCAAGTTCCATCAAGTATTTCTTCTCGTTCATTAGTTGCAGTAGGATTCTCCTGGATGGAAGACAAAACAAAATTTTCAAATTTCCAAGGTACAAAATGCTAAAAGCTCGTTCAGCCCACAGAGGACCCTTATTCTCAGTCCTGTGCTTTCTTCATTTACAGCTGAAGATCAGTAGAAGACCCCAAGACCCAGTAATCACAGATGCAGTGTCAAACTACTGAGCAGAAGCACTCAAGGAAAATAAACTCCAAGTCTTGCTCAGATTCTGCACAATATATCATGAGCTGCTTTAACTCACAGCAGGCATCACCAACCACACAAGCTGCCCCACAGCCTGCAGAATTAAGGGTTGTTTGTGTCTGAAAGGTAACACAGTGCACAGTTCTGCTATGCATCATATCTACAAGCAACCAGTATGTCTGTGTTCATACACCCCACATATCCGCCATCAACATGCTACGCTTCTTATTTTCTAAAAACAAGGGCTAGAAAATAAAGATGTAAAGGTGAGCACCACCAACTACAACATCAAGGCACCAGATATAACTAATAATTTTGGAAAACTCACATCTCTTGCTTCTTCCTTGTTTCAGCAAATGGAAGCCCTTCCAGCCCCGCCCAGATATCTTCTTCCATTGGCACGTAGTCATACTGCCAAGGAGTAAAGAAATGCAGAAGAGGAAGAATCCACACCCACTGGACTACTTGCTCATCAATGCATCTCTGGCACAAGTTTGTCAGGTGAACCTTCAAACTAAAAAAAAAAAAAAAACAAAAAAAACAAAACACACCCAAAACTAAGACAAACACACACAGTAGAAGAACAGCTTTTTACAGGACTCAGGAATGTCCAGGGGGTGGGGGAGGAGGGAAGGCTACATCCCAATCTCACTTGTGTGCCTTCAAATAACTTCTGGCTCAGTCTTATCGTTACTGAAGAGTGTATATGGCAAAAGTTTAAGACTCAAACCTGCAATCTTACTTGAGTCCCTCTGCACAAATCCTGCTGACATAGAAGAAGCAGTGCCAATACTTTATCTACAGTTTCCATGCGAGCTCCCCCAGCTCAGTCAGGGACTGGGTGACACAGACACAGAGCCCGGCATTCCAGGGACAATTCTCAGCCTCCCTGGTCGGGCTGATGTACTACCAAGGTCTCCAATGAAATTTAATAGCTGCAGCTGTGCACGTGAAAAACTAGAAACTCAAGTGCCAGATAAGCAGCTAGGTAGCAGTCTAATAAGCAGGCACTCTGAGGAAAAAGCAACAAAAGGCATGTGCAATGATGCATGTCAGAGGAGATAAGGAGAATCCAAACATGGCATCATGCAAACTGAAAGGAGTAAACGCGTGATGATCCTGGTCACTGCAGTCTGTAAGTACCCATAGCAAACAGGTAAGAAGCTAGAAACTGCTTGACAGAAAAGAACAACATATAAGATAATTTTATATATAAAGAAAGTATGAAGTATAAGTTTTAACTCAATCTACTACTCTGGCAACAGTGACAAGTTGCAATAAGGGAAATCCTGTTTGGACAAACGTAAAACATTGGTCACATCAAAGCTAGGTGACTGTAAGAGGGCCCCAGAGAGGCTGTGCAATCTTCATCCTGGGAGTTTTTCAGAACTCGACTGCAATCTTACCTGGACGTTAGCTCTGCTGTGAGCAGGAGGTTGGAACCTCCAAAGATCCCTCCAAATCTGATTTTTCCTGATTCCCTGACACTAGAGAGCTGGATTCCTTATTGCTTTACCACAGGCCACTACACTTGTGGCAAAACCAGCCCAGTTAGTTACCTTGTAAGTGTTCCAGTAACTGCTGCAAAAGCCCTTTTGATATGATTAATTTCATCCAGGATGGCTTCTGGTGACATGTCTTCCAAGCACAAGAGGCTACACAGATCAGCCAGATCACTTTTAAATGCTGGCAGCTGGAGCACTTCAACCACTGTGAGAAGGGTGAGCCCCAGAGCTAGTTTACTTTTTACCACTATGTCCTTCTGGGATGCTTTTGCACCTTCTGGTGTGAGAAAAGGAAGAGCTATTTTCCTCATATATTTTAGCAGCAAATCATTCACCTAGGACAAAGAAGGGAAGAAACAAACCAACAACAACATTAGCTCCCCAACCAGTCTTTTTCTTCTGCCAGTTACAGCAAGGACGTTTGATAGCCCTGTACACCCTCCCCCTGCCCCGAGCACCACGGCAGCACTTGAATCCAAGCAGACGTGGTACTGGCCACCACCGTGCCGTCGTACCTGTGATGGTTTGATGCCCCTCTCTGTACTCCCAGCTTCCACCACTCAACTATTGCTGCACCTTCCCATGAGGAGCACCAAGGGACCAGGGCAGATCTCAGGAAGGAAAGCAGTGAGCTGAGCAGTTCTACGCTGAACGCTGCCTTAGGTCACCATCGCACACGGCGAGCAGACTCCAGCTTCCCAGGGGACTCAGGCTCGGCTGGGAGCCAGCGAAAGGAGAGAGCTTTCTGTCCTTACCCGCAGCCCCCAAAGCTACCCTGAAACCACGTCGAGGGGGTCCATGGCACTGTGGTGCTTGATGGCACCAAAATCACCCTTCTGAAAACCAGCAGTGACATGAAATGCCTGTGAGCTCTGCTGAGCTGCACAGCTGTGCCATCTTGTGGCCTCTCCCAGGAGCAGGGAGGCTGCGGAGAGTTAGAAACAACTCTGACATCAGTCCTCAGCCCCAAAAAAGACAACTTGACATTTCTCCTACATTTCATAATTATGCCAGGTAGGAAATTTAGGACTCCAGAAGCCCGGTCTGCATCGCTGCTTAGAAAAAAAAGCAGCTGGGAGATGAAAAGTGTATAGAGGTTGGTGACAGAGTGACTGGCCAGGCTTCAGAAATTAATATCCAGGCACAAAACTCAAGTAAGAAGTCACCACATCACAGCTCTGCTGCTGATGGATATGGGATATTCACAACGGCAGCTAACTGCACAAGTGTGACTGAAGTCCCCAAGGCAGCCAGTGGCAGTCACCCCGAAAGGATCCCCGCTGGTTCTGTCACACCTGAACTTTTTGACTGGAAAAGCAAAATTAACCCAACAAGGTCAACAGCAAAATTAAAGTTTAAACTTAAATTTTAAGTTCTGTGTTTAGTAACTGTATGTCTGTTTTCTAGTATCTGTAGAAAGAAAACATTACCTGTTGTACGCCAAAGTTTAACTCTGTCCATGGCATTTCCCTGCCATCATACACCCATGGGTTTATGGTAACGTAATGAAACTGCATCAGCTGGAAGAGGAAGTTTCTCAGGTTGTCAGGACTCCAGGTTTCAAGAATGCTGAAGATATTTTCTAACATAACATTTGCAGCTATTATCTTCCCATTCACCACATCTTTGTTTTTATCAAAAGAAAGTATCTTCCGAAGGTTTTGTAGTACAGAAGGCTCTGCACACACAATATCATCGTACTGATGCCATTCTAGAATAAGCAACACAGATGTGAACACAGAAAAACAATCATTGGAGAAAAACACCACATTTGCTCATGCCTTCACTCTGCCACAGAAACACCCCCACTGCCCCATGAAGCTGCCAGCTTCAGACAGCGCTGTCTAGTAATACTGCTAGTCCATGGGAACTCAGAGATCGTCCCACCAAAAAGCCACAGATCATCCCAACACGCAGACCCAGCCAGAAAGCTCACCTCCATTGCTGAGCAAGTTGCCTCTTATGAATAAGCAGCGATTCACAGGATTGCTTGCTACTGAACGCTTGTAAATAAACTCATACTTCCCTCCATCACAGAGAATCCAATATTTGTAAGGAATGGGTTTATTGACATTTTCTTTTGCGAGAACTACAGTGCCTTCGATGAGGTATCCGTGTTCTCCTAGCTGCCTAGGAAACAAAAACACAAAGGCAGGCAAAGGACATGTCAGCTGATCTACATACTTCATTTGTCATGCAGAACTATTTTTTAATAGAAATGGCAATTATTCTTTCAAGATCAAAATTTCACACTAGTTATCTCCACTCTGAAGATCCTTTGTAGCTGCCTACAGACACACAGCTACAGCCTCACATCTTACAGGAGGTACCGCACGGCATCCTGTTCTCCAGAGCCAAACCGCTCCTGCGCCCGTGTGACTCAGGGCACACTCACTTGGTGCAGTGCAGCTCACAGACGTTGTCCCTCCAGTGTGCGTAGGAAGAAATGCCTCCAGCCCTGATGAACACTTTGTCGGTCTCAGGGTTTAGCTTGAAGTCTTTGGACAATATTGCATGGAAATACACTGTAACTCCGTCGCTTCGGCTCACAGAACTACAAGAAAGAATTAGAAAGAAAACAAAAAATTTAATTTTTACTTTTTTTTTTTTAAATAAATTGCACAAATCATGTATACACAACAAATATGATTTGAGCCACTAGCTTACTGGATGCAAGTTCACTCAAACTGATGCTACGTAGGCAGCCTAGTGTAAAGCCCGGCGAAAAAAAAAGGAAAAATGGGTTCCTAAAGGCAGCAAGAAATGCTCTGGCCACATGTGTGTGGCCATGACTGACGTGTGAAGCACATGTTGCTCGTGTGAGTAAGCAGTAAGAGGGCAATCTCTTTTTCTTCATTCATCAGATACTCAAAAAGGTTCAAGCACCAAGCGTACCCCGTTACCCGGAACATGAGCTGTGCTGCAACTCCCAGTTAGATGTTGGGTCTCTTTTGCATGAGCAAAACCGAGTTTAACTTGGTTTTAAGGCAATTCTGTTTTCACATATCCAAGATACATGCAGACCTAACCATCGTGCTTCAATCCCCTGCCTCAGTCTGGAGTCCTCTAGTCCTCCTCACACCAAACCCTGTAAGTGGAGAATGCCAGGGAGCAGCAGTGGTGTTCCCACCTCTCTTTAATCTTATCCATGGGTTCCTGGTTCCTTTCTTGCTTTTTGTCCTTGTGACTGTCTCTTACAGCTGAAGCATAATCCTTTCTAGCAACCTCAGGTTCTTTAGTCTGACTTCTCTTCTGTGTTGCTTCATGCCCTTTCTTACTCGAGGTCATCTTTTTCTCCTTTGTGTCTTCATTCTGCGATAGGAAGACAGGCAATGCCCAATTAAACAGCAGACTACGGAAGCACATCTGCAGAAACAACAGATATCTCTTCAGATTCCTGGGAATATCCAGAAATCATAGTAATACCAGCTAGCTTCATACTTCTGGAAATACTAATGCCTCACTGATGGAAGCGATCACTTAAGGAAAATAATCCATGGACTGCAAGAGAAATCCAATCAACAAATATCGACCTGACAAGAAGTCAGGTCAATAAGTCATCAGTCCCCAGAAGATGGAGTGTAAAAAAAAAAAATAAATAAGATATAAGCAACAGCAACTTACAGCTTAACAGGCCTGTGTGAGCGGAGCACGGACACCTACAGAGCATGAAGATCTCCTCATCAGAGGAGATCCAACAGAGCTCACCAGAAGAGCTGCCCAGAGAAGAGGCAAGCTCACAGCCCCTTGGGTAACTGAGCAACCACTCAGTGCGAGCGCTCTGCTAGAACCGACACACACGAGAGCAGAGCTCAGAACCCTTCACTGTGTTCCCTGCTCTCTCCCCCTATCACCAGCCTCCTGCTCGTCAGCTTTACCCACAGCACAAACAAGGCCCAGTTATAGAGGCAAACTCAGCCCAACTCAGCCAAACACCCACCAGAGTTCACTCGCACGCTTACCGTGGAAGTCGAACCGCTCACTGCCTGCCCCGCGTCTTCTTTATCCTTCCCAGCCCGCGAGCTTTGGACCACAGGTGGAGTCTTTGTGTCTTGGCTTTGACGTTCAGCACAAGGAGCTGCAGGCTCACTTTCAGCCGCCCCCGTACCAGGGGAAACGCTTGTGCTCTCCCCTGTTGAGGCCAGTTTCCCACTGCTACCCGAGGACTGTGAATCTGGTTTGGTTTCTGGAGGCTGGCCAGCGCCAGGGGCACGACTGCCCCTTTCCACGTTTCCCCTGACGGCTTCTCTGCACTCTGTGGAACTCCCACCCCCCACCTGCTCCTCTGGGGCTGCAGAGCTTGGAGGTGGGGCAGTCACATTTTCCACACTGCTCTGCTTTGGTGGGGCCATCACACCCACACTGCTGTGGCTGCCTTCGGCAACCACTTCCAGACTTCCAGCTTCCTTTCCCAAGTGACCCAATGCCCTGTCACTTTCATGTGTGCCTCCCCTGTCACCAGCAAATACATCAGCACCCGGTTTGGTGACTTCACTCCCCGGGGGTTGGATTTCTTGTGGAATAGCACATGTACCAGGCAATTCTGTGGTTTGAGCTGGTGCTGGGCTTTCAGGAGGCAGAGAATCCTGCTGCCCAGACCTGGAAGGACCTTTCTTTCTTCTTTTCCTCCTCCTTTTCTATGAGAAAAAAAAAACAAATAAAAGTGAACACCACAATGTCTGTTTATTCATTGACAAAGAGAAATTCTTTGTCACCTCCTCCATTGCACCTCGTACCAACATCTTCCTGCTACGCTGGGTCAATGGGGAATGATAGCAAGAGAAGGGACAAGAGCAGCTGCCACCTTCTATAGTAGTTCTTGAGAACTCTGCAGTTTTAATATTCACGACTTTCCCAGCAGGAACACAGAGCAGCGCTGAGCGCAACGCTCTCTAACAAGACCAGACCAATTACTAAGGGCAGTTCTGTACTGTCTCTCTCAATGCAGCAAAGGTGCTGTTAGGGGGAGCTGCACCGCTCAGCACATGAGCGCTCCACATACGCAACACTTAACGTCAGCAGATACATCTACGCTTTGCCTAGGAACACGGCCTGCATCCAGATGCTGCTGCTGGCTAAAGGGATTCGTGGCCACGCAGCCCAGCTGATGCAGCTTTACGAGAAAGCAGCAAGTTACCAGCCACTCCCGCTCCTCAGCGCTGACAACGAGCCTTACCCTCTTCCGTGACTTCTCAGAAGAATCAGCAGCCATGCAGTGAGGTGCCGTCTGTGAGGAAACACTTGGAGCTGTTACATCCTCCAGCAGCGATGCTCCCTCTTCCTCCTCCTCCTGTGTTTCTGTAGAGGAAGGAGGCCCATCTGCAGCGCATTCAGGTGTGGTCTCAGTGGTATCGATCTGAGCTCTTGCATTCTCCATCAGCGATCCTCCCTCCTCCTCCTTTGTTTCAGTGGTGGAAGAAGGTTCATCAGCACCTTCTTCTTTCACATCTCCTCCAGGCTCTGCTTCTGCATCAGGGACCGGAGCGAGCTTCCCATCTCTTCTTTCTGCAGTGGGGTTCATTGTTAAGCCTGCGAGTCAGGAAAGAAAACAGTTCTCAGCTTCTGGTGAGCAAGCAGGGTCCGCTACTGACCAAACGTATCAGGCGAACACACAGGAGCCGCTTTGTTGTTCGCTGTTCACAGCTACCACTAGCCACAACACGATCCTCCCTAGCACAGCCTCCTCCCCTCTCCAAGGCCCCTGCAGTCAGTAACGGAACAACTGAGATAAGGCAGCGCTGTACTGAGGTACTGATCTGTCCCTATCCTCCCTCCAGCTGACACTCTACTGGCCCAAGCAGCAGGTGCTGGGAACCACAACTGCCTGGCGAAACGCTCAAGGCCCCCGAGATGTGCAGGGACAGCACAGCGGCACTTTCCCAGCTTTCTGGACTGGCTGAGTGACCTCTAGCACGCAGCTGAGTGCTGTGTCCAGGAAGGCATGGGAAACTCCCTTTTCACCTTCCACAGCAGCAAGGCCCGCAGCCGGGCCCGCCGTCCCGCAGCCGCACCAGCTCACAGGCCGGGGTGGGAAACCACAAACCCTTCTAAAAAATAAACAAATAAAAACTGCTACACCACTCTGCGCAGCGCTTTGTAAAACTAAAGGCATTTGGGAACGCACCGGACCCGGCAGGGCAGCGCGGCCCAGCGGGCCCGGACCGAGCCATACCCCGACGCCAAGGGCGGGCTCCCGGACAGGGCCTGGCGCCGGAGGTCCGCGGGGTGCGGGTCTCGCCGTGGGGGTGCGGGGTGCGGGGTGCGGGTGCGGGTGCGGGGCCCGGGCGGAGCGGAGGCCGCAGCCTCACCTGCACCGCCCGGGGCGGGGGCGGGGCGGCCCTTGGGCGGAGCCTGTATGCAAATGAGGCGCTAACTCCCGCCTCCCCCGGGCGGGTGGACCAATGGCGTGGCGAGAGGACGGCGGAATGCAAACGAGGCCCGTGAGGGGCGGGC
>WHYT01014927.1:26347-44392 GCA_009806455.1 Tetrax tetrax | reverse complement strand
GGATGAGCATGGGGGTCCCGGCTGCGGCGGGAGGGGCGCGCCGGGGGGTTGGGGCGCACCGGGGGGAGCTGCAGCGGGGCCCCGAGCCCGGCAGGCGAGCCCGTCCCGCCCCGCCGAGCGGCCCGGCAAAGTTTCGCTTTTCCGCCGAGCCGCCAAGTTTCGTTTCTGGGACGTCACCGCTTCCGCCCCCACCCCGTTCCCGGGCCGGCCGGGCCGGCGCTGCCGGAGCCGCTCAGCAGCTCCCAGCCGCCCAGCAAAGCCCCCTCTCTTTCCCACTTTTGGCTGGTGGGCTGCAGCCATAGCGACCCCCCAAGCGCTGCCTGCTGCAGGAACCGTCACGAACGGGCTGCCCCGGCTGCTGGAGCGGGGGCCGCGGGCTGCTGTTAAACCCAAACGGACCCTCTGTCACACGCCTGTGGCCCCCGGACAGCGCAGGGACACGGGACCGGGCCGTGCTGGAAGAACGCATCCTCCTGCGGGATCCAAGCGCCAGAAGTGGGGATGCTACCGTCACCCCATCCCGCATCCAGGCGGGACCGAGCTGAAGACCTGAGCTTCACTAGCACTCACACGCTCGCTCGCACACGCAGGCCTGAGCACACACGTTATTTACACACGACTGGCCCTTTTTACCCCCGTACCTCTTTTTCCCACTCCTGCGGCTCCCAGCGTCCCCGGGCTGGGGGTTACCCGAGCCCCCTCCTGCCGCCGTCTCGCCGAGCTCCTCTCGAGCGGCACAACCTCAGGCAGCGCAGGGCTGCAGCCAGCTGCCACGCGAGACGTGGAGAGAAACGGCTCGAATCCGCTCCGGCTCTGCGCCGGTCACTCCTTGGCCGGGGAGATGGATGGACAGCTGGACGGACGGGAAGAGAGGGCACGTCTGACCTTCCAGTTCTGCAAAAGCTTATCTGCTACCGGTGCAGCAAGGAACTGGTCAGCCAGTGCTGCTCGGCTGCACAAACGAACGCTGCTCCAGCCTCCAGCCGCAGGACCCGCTGGCCCTGGCAGCTTTGTGGCTCCCGGGCACCGCTGCAAAACCTTGGAAACCTTTGGCGGGAGGAGCTGTGCCCGAGAGCGCCTCCAGGCGCTGTGCAATTGGGCAGCCCGAGCCTGGTTTCAGTTTCTTTTCCTTGGTTTGCTCAGCAACGCCCAGAAATTAGAGCCTAATTTTTCCTTCCCACACAAAAGGAAAAAGCTTTCCCCAAAGGACCGCAGGGATCACGCTGACTCATTCGCAATTACTGCTTTATTACACCCTCCTCACGCCGGTATCAGCCAAAGGCAGGTCAGGAAAACTGCTTTCTCCGGAGCCGTGCCCCCACAGCCCCGCTGCCCAACAGCTCTGTTGTTTCTGGCACCCGTTTCACAGCACGGCTGGTGTCACCGTGCCTGGCCCCTCGGGTGCCTGTCAGCAGTCAGGCGAGGGATCCGTACGGAGGGAAATCACCAACGCTTTTCCTCTCCCAGCAGCACGAGGTGGGGAGCTGCTGCTTGGGCTTGGAGGGCAGCGCCAGCACCCTTGGAACTCGCTTTGGCAAGAGTATGCTCTGCATCAGAGTTCAGGAATAAAAAAAAGTCTCCAGAATTAAAACAGCTGATTTAAAAAGACAGTAGATTTGAGGATGGGGAAGGCTTTTTCCTGGTGACCATGACAGGGAACGGTTTTGCCCCGCTACTCGCTACCACGGACCATCTGTCCTTGGCCTTGCTCTGCCCTCCTGTGCGTGGGACACGGGACGGTCCCAGCCCCGCCGGGCCTCCCGCTCCCCCAGCCGCCCAGGAGGCAGGGCCGGGACAGACGGCTCCCATGGAGGGTGCTTGTCGGATGTCACCAGGCTGCTGGTCGGATGTCACCAGGCTGCTGGTCGGATGTCACCAGGGTGTTTCAGACGCCGCTCTGCGTGGCACAGGACGTACAGCCCCAGCGTGACCACAGGCAAGGAGGCAGCGAGGAGAGGCTGCCCCTGAGGGGGTCCCGGCAGCTCCTCCACTCACTGGATGAGCCCCGTGGGCAGCAGCGAGTCCTTGCTGGCGCTGGCGAAGGGGGCTGCCACACCGACCCCCGGCTCTGCTCCTCTGCACCGCTCTGAGCCAGGCAGGGGGAGAAGCAGGACAGCGAGTTAAGCCAAGGCTCGCCACGGACCCCCGAGGCCGGGGTGACCCCGCTCTCCCGAGGGGCTCCTGCTCGCCTTCCCAGGAGCCAGGCCCCCACAGCCCCTGCGCTGCAGCTTTGGGGCCGGAGGAAGGCCAGACTCACAGGCTCATCTTCCAGAGCCCTGCTCAGTGGCAGCCTGGGGGACCCCAGCCCCAGGAGAGCGCCGGGGCAGCCCGGAGCCTCACCTGCCTCCTCCCAGCTGGGGAAGTGCTGGAATCCTTCTAAATCTGCAGACAGCAGGACTTGGAGAACGGGGTCCTGAGGGCAGAGAAACCTGGGCTGGGGGAGGCTGCTGCCGGCTGCTTCCCGTCTCTCTGGCGCTGTGAGCCCCCCCGCCAGCCCAGGGCAGAGGATGCAGCCCTTCCCTGCCACCCCACATCCCACAGCCGGGCTCAGATGCCGCAGCCTCCACCTCTTTGAGGAGAAGGGGCCACCAGAAGAGGCAGCAGCCGCCCCGTGGGCGCAGAGCCTCCCCAGGGAACCGAGCTGCCGGCTGGCGCGGGGAGAGGCAGCGGGTCCCGGCACAGGGCCAGCCGAGGCGGCGTCCCATGTACCTGCAGGCTGCAGAAGGCCAGCGAGAGGCCGTGCTTGCGCAGCTCCTGCAGCAGCTCTGCCAGCCCCACCACCACCGTGTAATCGATGCTGCTGATGTGGCGACAGTCCAGGATGATGGAGTGTGGTGGAGATGCTGCTGGAAGAAGAGCATACATACGATCACATCTCTGACAAGTCCAGAAGGACATAGCCCTTGGACCCAGAGCCACAGCTGGAAAGGGTGAGACAGCCTTGGGCGGTGGTCCCCACCACAGGGAAGCTGCACTGGCTCTGCTTGCACCCACAGCCCACAGGGCCAGGCAGCACTTGCCACCCACCCCTGAGAAGTGATCCAGGTGGGCACCGGGTTACAGCCGGTCCCCAGGACAAGGCGGTGGGCCGGGGAACACCGTACCTGCCAGAGCGTGGCTGCACACGGCGTCCCGGAGGCACTCGACGGCTGGGAAGTGCAGGCTGCTCCCCGGCTGCACAAGGAGCACGTCCCCCTCCAGCACCTGCACAAGACCCCGGAGGAGGGGGACAAGTCACGGGGAGCCCGAGGCTGTGACTGTCCCCAGGCAGGGACAATTGCCCGTGTGACAAAGCAGAGCACCGTCCTTCCTGCTGGCAGGGACACGCAGGAGCCCGCATCCCTCAGGGAAAGTTTCCTCCTGTGCACACCCCGGCGTCAGCAGGAACAGGGACAGCAATGCCTCCCTCTCCTGCTCCGGGGATGCCCCTTTCCTCGTGCTCTGTGAAAGGGGTCCCAGCAGGCTGGGGACATGGGATAGGGTGGGAGCAGGACAGAAGCATCCTGCACCCCAACGCCTCGCTGCCCCTGCGGAGCCCTGTCCCGTCCCCCCCGACTCCCTGGCGAGCCCAGCTGGCCCCACCGCATCCCAGGGAGGTGTGGATCCCACCTTTATTGGGGGCCTGGCGATGGAGTAGAGGAGGAGCAGCCCTGAGACCAACACCCCGGCCAAGATGCCATACTGGACCTCCCAGAAGCAGAGCAGGAACGTCACGCAGAGGGGCACAAGGTCCAGCCCTGCAAGAGACAGGACCCAGCTCAGCTGTGCCTTGTCCTCGCGCCACAGGGGCTCTGGGACAGCACCCACTCCTCAGGGAGAGCCGGGTTGTGTCGGGGATTGGCCGCCCCCGGCTCCTGCCCTCACTCTTAACCCGCCAGAGCGTCCTGAAGATCCCAGCATCAAACATGGGGACCACGGCCGAGATGATGACGGCGGCCAGCGCCGCTTTGGGGATGTAGTAGAAAAGCGAGGTGAGGTACGCCAGCGACAGCAGGACCAGGGCGCCTGCGGGAGATGGGGAGCACCTGAGCCACGGGGCCCCCACCGCCCAGGGTGCTGGGAGGAGCAGATGCTGGGCATGGGGTGGGGGGGTCTACCTGTGACGAGCCCTCCCGCCGGGGTGCAGACGCCCGATTGCGCGTTCACCGCTGTCCTGAAATGCAAAGGAACACGCTGTCCCAGGCTGCGCCGGGGCTGGCAGGGCCCGCAGCTGCCCCCACCCGCTGCCCACCCAGGAAAACCACCCACCCTGTCAGACCCCACTGGGGAGAAACACGAACAAGCCCGCGGCGCTCAGCCTGCAGCCGGACCGCAGGGTGGGAGGGTAGGTTGCCGCAGGACCCCTGCCAAGGTGGGCAGCTGGGGACCAGGACATGAGCTCAGGGTCCACACAACCTTCCACCCAAGATCTTGCAGAGCCCCCTCACCGCACAGCCCCAGCGAGCGTCCTGCGGGCTGGGGCTCCACTCCCCCTCCTGCTACCCACCGGCCAAAGCTGCCCGTGATGGGATATGACGACACGAAGGAGCCCAGGACGTTGGCGAAGCCTGCAGCAGGGAAGGAGAGGGGCTGGGGATGCAGCAGCTACAGGAGGCACTGCCGGGGCTGCAGGGCTGCTCTGTGCCCCATCATCACCTCCTCCGTCCCCGGGCTGGTACCCAGGGCCAGACCAGTGCCTGTCCAGCCCTGTGAGCTGCGCTCAGGCTGCTCTGGAAAGTGCTAAGCTGTGAGAAAGGCTGGGGGGGCACCATGCAAGATAAGAAAAGGTAAAACTGCAGGAAATGTAGGACTGCTGAGATGGGGATCTCTGGGAGCTCAGGGACTGCGGGACACACGGCGGTGCTCGGGCCGGATCCCCAGCCCCTGCCCTCCCGCTGCGAGCGGCCTCTTACCCATGGCCAGCAGCTCCTGGTTGGGGTCAATCCTGTAACCGTTCTGCGAGGCTGAAAGGAGACAAGTGGCATCGCCCAGAGCTTCCCGCAGGCACAACCTGCCATGCATGCGGAGCGGGGCCAGCAGCGCCGGGACAGCCATGGGACCCCTTTCCAGCACCCACCCCGTCCTAGCACCCCCCCAACCAGCCCAACACAATGCTCAGCTCCTGCGCAAACTCCAGCCATGCAAACACAGGACCCCCAGAGCCCCCTCCCCAGTCAGACATGGGGCAGCTGCCTGGCCAGGGGAGGGGGTCAGCAGCACCCGCAAGACCCCTCCTGCCAGCCCACACAGTGAACTGGGCTCAGCATGGGCAGCCCAGTCCCTCCCACCGCCCCCATGGGAACAGTAACGTCCCCCGCACCCAAGCCCCCTGCAGAGACCCCTCCTGTGGGCGCAGGCGCAGGAGCCTGGCGCAGCCATATACCAAAAGCCTTGGCAATCGCAACGGTCTCCAGCAGGCCCATGAGCGGGACCACGGCCAGCCCGACCCCCATGTCCTGGGAGGGAAGGACGCAGTGAGCACAGAGGGACGAGGGCATCCCTGCAGCAGAGCCTCCTCCCGCTGCACGGGGAGCCAACAAACGCAGGAGACAGCAACCCGCGGGGAGCCCTGCCTCCGCCGGCCAGCCTGGCACCCACCTCCACCATGCTCCCGAACGGGATGGTGCCATTGGGCGCAGCCATGGAGAAGCGCGGCAGCCGGAAGGCAGGGAGGCCCTGGGGGATGCTGCCGGTGAGCGTGAGTGGCTGGGAGCCCATCACCTGGAAGGAGTAAGCAACCAGGCCAGCAAACAGGACTACGAGGGCGTTGCGTGCTGCAGCGGAACAAGCAACCGTGAAAACCTGCCTGGAGCCCAGGGTGGCAGGAGGGACCGCAAGAGGAGGGTACCCAGGCTGCCAAGGGCTTCCGAGCCTTAGGAGGGGGCATGCACAGCAGCGGGACCATCCCTGGCACTTTGTCCTCCCCAACCCACCTCCAGGTCTCAGCTCCTGCCGACCTGGGCTTTACCAGTTTTGGGCTGTCTCTTCCCTGCCCAGAAGAGACGGGACCCCAGGAGGGACGGTGACGGGAGGGGAGAGGGCAGGGGATGGCCAACGCACCCGTGGCAGCGGTCCAGACGATCAGGTAGCTGACCCTGGCAGCCAGCGGCTCCGCACAGGCTGCTCGGGGCAGGCGGCTCCTCATGGCCCGGAGCCCTGCCAGCACGGCCAGGCAGGCCAGCCCCAGGACGGCGTCCCCAGCCCTGCAACACGGCACGACAGCGTCAGCCCAGACACGCTGCCGGGCACAGGAGAGCTGCTGCAAAGCCCCGCGGGAGGAAGAGCGTGTGCCCAGGCACGCACGGCGGCTGGCAGGAATACTGCCGGCACCTCCGCACCACCGCAAAAACGCGTCGCCTCCCTGGGGGCAGCAGGCGAGGCAGGAGGGGGTGTCCCCAGCCAGCGGTACAACGCTGATGGGTTTCTGGGCTCTTCATAAACAGGGAGGAAGGTCCCCTGTGACAGGCAGGATCCGTGCGGCAGGATCTGCCTGCTGTGCCCACTGCTGCCCCTCACAGCCCGGCAGGGAGGTCTTCTGCCGGCCGTGACGAAGCTGACCCTGCTGTGTATGAAATCCAGGCTGCGGCGCAGACTCCGAGCCACGGGTGCAGCGAAGGGGAGTGGGCGGGGGGCACAGGCATGCCTGAGCTGCCTTTGGGGCTGTCAAAAATTGGAGGAGGACGCACGACACAGGCAGTCCCAAGGATGTGCCTTTGGGCTGGCAAAGTCCTGGTGTACCTAACCGGGAGCAGAAAACTGGACAAACTTCCCCCATCCTTCCCCTTTGGCAGCTTGGGAGCCCACGCCCTCCCTCATCTTCAAATTTCCAGCTCCAACGGAAATGGCTGAGAAGAAGCACTTGTGTCACAGCCCTGGGCAGGGACCGAGAAACCGGTCCAAGGTGTGACCAAAGAGACGGGGAGCGAAGCAGCAGAGCCCAGACCCCGCAGCTGCAGGGGGATGAAGCAGGGCCGGCACAAGGACGGTGCTGACCTGGTCTCCCTGATCCTCCGCAGCGTCTCATACACCTGCAGGAAAAACTGCCGAGGGATCCCCTGCAGCCCCAGGATGTTCTGTGCAGGAAGACAAAGCCTGGTGAGAGCCTGGCACAGCCCCAGCTGCTGGGAGCACGGGGGCTCAGCCCTGCCCGGGACCCTGGCAGAGCTCCTCAGTGCCCCCCCCCCTCCCCCCCCATGCTCCCACAGCCCTTTCCCTGCTCGGCTCCATGCAGGCAGGGCTCAGAGATACCGGTAGCAGTGGCAAGGGCCCAGTGGCTTTGCAGCAGCCCCACTGCAACCACAGCCATTAGCCAACACCGGCCCACCGGTTCCTCGCCCAGCCTGACACCATCTCCCAGTCTCTGATTTTGGTTAACCACAAAGGAAGCATTGCAGCCCCAGAGGAGCCAGAGGGCCCTCAGGTCCCCGAGATACCAGCAAGGGACCAGTAGAGCTGCAAACCTATCACGTCTCCCATCACTGCAAACCCACCCCGCCGAGAGAATCACCCAGCGCCGCCTGCAAGTGACCAAACCACACATCCTGGTTTTACTGGTGTCCTGAATGCCAGCGCCTGGTCACAGGCAGAGGGGATCGGTTTGGTCTGCTGAGAGCAGAGCGCTCAGGGACCCACTAGAGCCGCTGGCGAGGGGACCCGTGCCCGCTTTGGAGCTCCCTCCTCTCACAATCACGTCACCCAGCCTGGTGCTGAACATCCCGGCTCTGCAGCTCGCCCGGCTCCAGGAGAGCATGGGCAAGGCGTCCAGACCCTACCTTCACCTGGTTGAAGCTAATGGTGATGGAAGCAGCTGATGTAAACCCTTTAATGACCGGGCAGGAAATGAAGTCCAGAAGGAAACCTGCGCGGGACAGGGGGCACTAACCACACTGCTGGCTCCGACGGGGAGCACAGGGTGTTTGCATGCACACAGAGCTGTCACAAGCAGTAGCAGGACAACCCCAGTGTCTCAGAAAGCACAGGGAAAGGGGAGAACAACTACAGGATGTACAACCATATCCTAAAAATACAACCATGTGTGGCAGGAGCATCTCACCGAGGTGCAGGAGCCCCATGGCCAGCTGGATGCAGCCGGAGAGGAAGGCGAGCAGGATGGCATAGACAGGCTCGTGGAAGGCGTAAGAGGAGACCAGCAGCGACATGATGGCGGTGGGACCCAGCGTCACGTCCTTGGCGGTGCCCAGGAAGCAGTAGACAAAGCAGCCCATGAAGGAGGAGTAGAGGCCGTACTGTGCGGGGACAACAACAGCCTGGCACCGCGCCGGCAGCCAGGAGACGCTGGACACCTCCAAGCTGAGCGGGGCTGGGCTGCCGTCGGGTCCCGCCGGAGCCCGCAGCCTCCTGCCCCGGGAGACGGGCACAGCCCGGGCCGGGGGGTCACCGGCTGCACCGGCACAGCCCGGGCCGGGGGGTTGCCACCCACCTGGAGGGGCAGCCCGGCCACCTCGGCGTAAGCCAAGCCCTGCGGCACGGCGGTGAGCCCCACGGTCAGGCCGGCGAGCAGGTCCAGCTGCAGCCAGGCCAGGGAATAGCGCGGGAGCCAGCGCAGGACCGGCAGCCGCCTCCGCACCCTCGCCCAGAGCCGGGCACCCGGCGCCGGCATGGCCGGGACAGCGACCCCCCGCCCGGCCGCCTCCAGCCCCCTCCGGCCCCGGCCCGGCCTGCGGGGAGCGGGGCTGCCGGCGGTGCGGGGCTGTGCGGGAGCCGCCGGGGCCGCCCCGTTCCCTGCCGCGGCGGTCGGCAGCTCCGCCCGGGCCGGATCTGAGCGGCGGGGGCCGCCTCATGTGACCGGGGCAGAGGAGGAGCCGGGGCGGCCGGAGGAGCCGCCGAGCGCCGCCGCCGCTGCCGGTTCCGGTGCCGCTGCCGGTGCCATGGGGCTCTGGGCGCTGGCGCTGCTGCTGGGCGCGCTCCGCATCGGGGGGACCCCGGCCCGCAACGTCCTGCTCCTCCTGGGTGAGCGCGGCCGCCGGCCCGGCTGAGCCCCGGGACCGGTCCCGGCTCCGCGCCCGCCGCCCCCAGCCCTGGGCGCGTCCCGTGGGCGGGGGAGGGTCCCGCTGCGCCCCCGCTGCTGGGACGGTCACCGCAGCCCAGGGATGCCCCGGTGTCATCGATGTCCCCTGGGCTTTGTCCCCCCGCGTGGTTCGGGACACGCCGGGGGTCGGGCCGGTGCTGCGGGGCTCACCCCGCACCCGTCCCGCTGCAGCAGACGACGGCGGCTTTGAGAGCGGCGCCTACAACAACTCGGCCATCCGGACGCCCAACCTGGACGCCCTGGCCCGGCGCAGCGTGGTCTTCGAGAACGCCTTCGCCTCCGTCAGCAGCTGCTCGCCCAGCCGTGCCAGCATCCTCACCGGCTTACCCCAGGTAGGGGCACCCGCACCGCCGGGCTGGGGGCTGCCGCTCTGCGGTGGGCGCTCGGAGCCAGCGTGGTTACAGCACGGTCACGGGACCCGGCCATCCCCCCGTGCCCACTGACCCGCTCTCTCCCCTGCCCCCCGACCCGATTCCCGTGCTGCCGTTTTGGGACCAGGCTGGCAGGCATTGCCCAATGCGTTGTCTGCCCCCTCCTGCAGCACCAGAATGGGATGTACGGCCTGCACCAGGACGTGCACCACTTCAACTCCTTCGACAGCGTGCGGAGCTTGCCCCAGCTGCTCAGCCAAGCACGCATCCGGACAGGTAGGGAGCCAGGGCAAGTGACACGGGTGGGGGGACCCCCTGCTCCATGCACCAAACCCCTTCGGGCAAGAGAGCCTGACGGCTGGCCCGCCTGCGAGCTGGGCAGCACCCATGGGATGCCCATGCTGCATGCACCTGGGCTTCACTTTGCTCCCCCCCACCGCTGCTCCCCTGCCATCCTCGTTACACGTCACTTTCACGTCTGTTCCTCATCCCGCGCCTTCCTGCTTCCCAGGCTCACGCAAGGCTCACGCTTGACCCAAACTTCCACCCAGGCTGTTCGGCTGCTCTGTGGGGCAGCGTGGTCCCCGGGCTGTCCCATGTCCCAAGCAGATGTGCAGGAGTCTCTGCAACCCACAGAAGTGGTTGGAGAAGCCAGCAGCATCCTCCACTCTCGGCAGCATTTGCTGAGCGCAGCCGGTGCTGCAGCAGATGAGGTGCATCAGCCCCCAGCGAGGATTCGGCAGCAGCAGCCAGTGTCCTGCCTCTGCGCCCCACTGCTCCTGGCACACCGTGGGTCTGCCTTTTGCAGGGATAATTGGGAAGAAGCACGTTGGGCCCGAGGCTGTCTACCCCTTCGACTTCGCCTACACGGAGGAGAACAGTTCGGTCTTGCAGGTTGGGAGAAACATCACTCGCATCAAAGCGCTTGTCCGGCGGTTCCTGCGCAGCCAGGACGAGAGGTGAGACGGACCCCGCGGCCCCGGGGCAGGCTGCGAGGGGGCACGGAGAGGAGATGGAAACCGGCTTCACTGAAGATGTGTCTCCATGTCCCAGCTGGTCAGAAATAGGAAGGGACACTTTGTCTCTGGGCCAGCCCAGATCCAGCAGCCCAGATTAGGTGGGAGTCCTCCCGCCGACCCCAGCTCAGCCCTGCACAGCCCAGGGAAGGTCTCGGGGAGCGCAGGCAGACCTTTGCTACAGCACCTCCACTCTTTCCATCTCCAGGCCTTTCTTCCTCTACGTGGCCTTCCACGACCCGCACCGCTGCGGGCACTCCCAGCCCCAGTACGGGGCCTTCTGTGAGAAATTCGGGAATGGAGAGAGTGGCATGGGCTGGATCCCCGACTGGAAGCCACAGCTCTACCGGCCGGAGCAAGTGGAGGTGGGAGTCTGTGGGGCTGCATGGGGCTATAGGGGGCTGCATGGGGCTATAGGGGGCTGCGTGGGGCTATAGGGGGCTGCGTGGGGCTATAGGGTGCTGCAGGCAACTGAGCCTCTGCTGGAGCCAGGGGGGCAGGGGACTGACCCCCACCTCACTCACTGACCTCAAGGTTATGGGTGAGAGCTGGCGAAGGCCACCCCAGCGTACACACAACCTCCTTCTTCGTGGCTGCCACACACCACTTTCCTTTTCTCCGTTTAGGTCCCCCACTTCGTTCCAGACACGCCGGCTGCCCGGGCAGACCTGGCAGCCCAGTACACAACCATCGGGCGCATGGACCAAGGTAGGGGCCGCGGGGGCCAGGCTGGCACCGGCGAGCGCTGTGGTCCCTCCTGCCCCGCCTCAGCTTTGCCCCTCCGTCCGCAGGGATCGGGCTGGTCCTGGAGGAGCTGCGGCGTGCCGGCTTCCAGAACAGCACGCTGGTGATCTACACCTCCGACAACGGCATCCCCTTCCCCAGCGGCAGGACCAACCTCTACCGGTCGGGCACCGCCGAGCCCCTGCTGATCTCCTCCCCCGAGCACAGCGAGCGCTGGGGACAGGTCAGCCAGGCCTTCGCCTCCCTCCTGGGTAAGAGCCCGCGACCCCCCAGAGGGAGCCGAGGGGCGCAGAGCTGTGCTGGCGGGGTGTGAGCTGGGCTCCACCCTCCCCACGCCAAAACTCGGGGTCCTGTCCCAAGGGACAGCCTGCATCCCTCAGCATTGGCACGGTCGGCCCCGGGAAGGGAGAGGAGGAACAACGGAGCAGCAGGGTCCCCTGCAGGGACATCATCCCGGGGCTCAGCTTGGCAGCTCGTCCCAGGACCCCCCGCAGCCCACGCGGCCGCAGACCCCGGGGACCTTTCTGCCCCTCTCAGGGGCTGAGTTTCCTCCCACAGGCACCAGCCCATCCTCTCGCCCTTTTCTTCCCCTCCAGATCTCACACCGACCATTTTGGACTGGTTCTCCATCCCCTACCCTTCCTACAGCATCTTTGGCACGAAGCGGGTGCAGCTCACCGGCAAGTCTCTCCTGCCAGCGCTGGAGGCGGAGCAGCCCTGGGCCACCGCCTTCAGCAGCCAGAGCCACCACGAGGTGACCATGTTCTACCCCATGCGAGCCGTCCAGCACCAGCAGTTCCGCCTCATCCACAACCTCAACTACAAGATGCCCTTTCCCATCGACCAGGACTTCTACGTCTCGCCCACTTTCCAAGACTTGCTCAACCGCACCAGGGCCGGGCAGCCGACGCACTGGAACAGGACCCTGCACCAGTACTACTACAGGGACCGCTGGGAGCTCTTCGACTGCAGCCGCGACCCCACCGAGAGCCAGAACCTGGCCACTAACCCCCAGTACGCCGCCGTCTTCCAGCAGCTCCACAGGCAGCTCCTGAAGTGGCAGTGGGACACGGGTGACCCCTGGGTGTGCGCCCCCGACGCTGTCCTGGAGGAGAAGCTGAGCCCCCAGTGCCGGCCGCTGCACAACGAGCTGTGAGCGTCTGCCGTCCCCCACTGCCGTGGGACGGTCGTATCGCAGCCACCGCCCGGCCCTGAGCATCCGGGGATCCTCATGCCTTTATTTTCAGCCAGAGGAGCCGCGGGGCCAAGCTGCTCCCCAATAAAGCCTCTGGAGGAGCGGTCTCCGTGTTCCCCTGGAGCTGAGCACAGCCCTGCCTGCTGCCAGCCCTGCCGTGGAGGGGCGGCTGCGCACCCCCGGGGGAAAAGGGGCCAGTGGGTACCAGCGAGGAGGCGACGGGGGTACGGTTTCATTTTTAGCAAAACACACAAAGTGCCCAGAGTCCCTGAGGTGCCCAGGCCCAGGGGTGATGGCGTCTGCTCCTTCCCTGCGCGGCAGAGGCTCGACCGGAGCTGCACGCTGGGCCAGGGCTCAGCAGCACGTTTCGGGACAGGCAGTGGCAGAGAGGGGCATGGACAGGGCCGAGGGCTGCTCCCAGCGAACAGCAGCTTTATTCACAGCAGTGCTCCCCCACCCCTCTGCGCAGAACCCCCTCCCCAAAAACACAGCCAGGAGACCCCTCGCAGCCCCTCCACAGGTTACCAGCTCCGCACGTTAACGGTTTGCTGTCTCACAAGGCACTTGGGTCTTCTTTTTCCCCATTTTGGAGGAGATGAGGGTTTCCCTAACCCCAGGGGCTGTGCAAGCCACCGATGTGTCCGGTGCGCACACCCTCGGTGAAGGGAAGCCCAAGCCCAGGAGCCACGCTGCGTGAGAAGAGCAGCGGCAGCGCTGGTTCTACACAGGACGGGACGGATTCGGCCCCGGCGCCGCAGGGAGCAGCATCGCCTCTCCCCGCTGAGTCCCGGGTCCAGCGTGGGCTCAGGACCAAGTGATCACAAACGGCTCCCACATCGGCAGCGACACGGGGACCCTCAGCACCTGAGGGGCAGAAGGAAGGGTCAGCACGGTGAGGACGGGCCGGGATGGAGCCCAGGGGGTGTCAGTGCCGGGGGGGTGGCCTGCGCCCCTGGGGTACACGCAGAGACGCAGCCCAGCACGGCCCTGCTCCTGCAGACCCCCAGAAGGGTGCCCATAGCAGGCAGCCCCACGAGGACCGTGCCATCGCTGGGGCCAAACCCCGCCAGCCCCTTCCCAGCCAGTGGCTCCCCCCACTGCCACCCCCTCCCACATCAAGGACAAGCACTCACCTGGGTGTCGCTGCGGTAGGAGAAGTCGCCCACGAGGGCACCGTTGGCCAGGACTTGCTGGGGAGGGCTGGTGACGCCCAGCACGGTCACGGCCTCCAGCAGGACCCCGTCAAGGTGGGCGCTGGCCCGCAGGAGCTGGCTGAGCACAGCACCCTGCGGGGACAGGGGGCCGTCACCCCACGCCCCCAGCTCCCAGCCACCCCGCACACACCCAGGGCTCCTCGACGCTCCCTGCCCAATGTGCTGCCCATCTGCGGGGCATTGAGCCCAGGGGGACGGGTGGTCTGTGCCCACTGGAGAGGGGCAAAGCCCCTTATCGGAGGGATGGGGCTGGAGAGCACCCGCCGCTGTGCGGCACTGTGGGTGCAAGAAGAGAGCAGCCAGCTCCTCAGCACAGCCTCACCCCTCCTAAGGGGGCTGCTGGGGGGGTACAGCCCCCACGGGACCCCAGCACCCACCAGCGCACAGCTGTAGCCGCTCAGCCTGGCGCTTTGGGCAAGCGCAGCGTGGCTGCACCAAGGGCCGCGTGCCCCAGGGCCACCGGCACCGCGTGTGACAGCGAACCCCCCCACAGCAGCCCCCCCTCGCTCACGCGTGTGGCCAGGAAGAGGATCTCGGTGTAGTCGCCCTTCTCAAAGGTCTGCCAGCTCTCGCCGTCGTCCCAGAACAAGTCTCCCCTGGCGAAGCCGTCCGGCGTCAGCGCCACGACCAAGGCCATCCCCTTCTCGCGGGACTCGGCAGTGCTGAACGCAGGCTCCTGGGGCGCGGGGTCAGGCGCAGCTCCCAGCGCTGCCGGGATCGCTTGCCCCCAGCCCCGGCTGAGCACCACCGGCTCGCAGCTCGTTGGGCGATGTCTCGTCTGCCGGTGACCGTGCTGCAGCCCCAGGCAGGTCACCGCGGCGTCACCGCGGCGCGGAGGGGACTCACCTGCAAGGGCAGGATGTGCCCTGCGCGGACATGGACGTTAACGGTGTCCAGGGGAGCCGGCAAGAGGATCCACTGCCCTTTGCTGTGGATGGTGGAGTCCTAAACGACAACAAAGACAGGGAGGCACAGCGTGCAGCGCACCCAAGGGCGTCCCAGCCCAGCGCCGCGGCCCTTGAACGGCCCCGAGCCATGGCAGGCGAGGCACCAGTCCTGAACGCAGCCCTCGGGGGCCGGTGCCAGCAGTGGGGCGCAGGAACGCAGGCAGGGCCCCGCAGGGAACCCCCCCTGAGCACCCCGCAGCACGGCGGGCGAGCACCCACCCCCTCGAGGCTGTACCACGTCCCCCTCGGGAAGTAGCCGCTGACTTTGGTCTTTCCTGCCTCCAGCACGGGCGTGACGAGCAGCCCGCCGCCCCACAGCAGCTGGCGGTCCACGGCCCAGGTGTTGGGGTCCTCGGGGAACCTGGGGAAGGACGGGGAGGGGCAGCGCCAGGGAGACCCTGCACCCATCTCCCGCTGAGCCCGGCGGGGACCGGCACCCATCGGCCGCGGCACCCATCGGCACTCACTCGAGGAAGAGGGGCCGCGCCACCGTCTCGCCGGCAGTGTGAGCCCGGTGGAAGAGGGTGTAGAGGAAGGGCAGGAGGGCGTAGCGGAGGCGGAGGGCGTTCCTCATGGCGGCCTGGGCGGCCGGGCTGAAGGCGTAGGGCTCCTGCGGCTGCCGGGGAAAAGCCAACGGGGGATGCTCGAGCACCCGGGGAGGATGCCGGGCGCCCTTTGGGGAGGTGGAATGGACTCCCCTCGGCACGAGGCTGGCACCGATGGCACGTGGCCCTGCAGCTGCGCCAGCCGCACCCACCCCTGCCCCTCCACCCAGCCGCCCCCCTGCCCACTGCCCAGTGGGGCAAGGGGCCCCCGGCACTCACCCGGGCGCCATGGTCGTTGTGATTCCTCATGAAGGGGTAGAAGGCGCCCAGCTGGGTCCAGCGCACGCACAGCTCCTCAGAGGTGTCACCCACGAAGCCGCAGATGTCGGCACCCACCAGCGGTACCCCAAAGAGGTTGAAGAGCAGCACCTCTGCAGAGGGAACGCAGAGAGCATTGGGGCTCCGCGGCACCGGGGGCACAGAGCCCACGGAGAAGCCCCTGGCAGCAGGGGAGGTGCAGGGGGGAAGTGGGGGCAGATGTGGCCCCGGCGCCCCGCAGCCTACCTGGTATGGAGTAATACAGCTGCTCCCAGTCGCTGCCGACGTCCCCTGTCCAGTGCCCGGCGTAGCGCCCGTGCCCAGCGAACGTGGAGCGTGAGATGACGAAGGGGCGCTTGCCCCGGACCCTCAGCAGTGCGCTGTGGGCAGGATGGGGTCAGCTCAGCACCGCCTGGCCCAGGAGGGGGCTCAGCCAGTGCCTGCCAGTGCAGAGGTGGCACGTGCAGGGGCAGGCGCCCAGCGCCATCTCAGCCACGGCACAGGTGACACGGGACAGCGCTCAGGACACAATCCTGCAGCCCAGGACCCAGCACAGCCACACTGCACCAGCTCCAGCGCCGGGCTGGCAGCAGCAGGCACGCACTGCACTATAAACCAAACCCTCCCCCGCCCCCAGATGCCCCCCATGCCCACACTGCCCACACCACAGCACGAGGAGGGGTCACTCTCCTGGCTCCCACATCCCCTGGGATGCGTGTCCTCCCAGGCTCACTCGTGGGAGGCGATGGCCTCGGTGAGCCCGTACAGGCTGTGCAGGTTGTAGTGGGAGGACAGGTACTGCTGGCTGGAGGCACAGATGGTCCCGGCTTGGAGCCGTCCCCCGAACACACCTGCACGGGCGAGGGTGAGCCTGGAGCCCGCTCCACCGTCCCGGAGCATCCCCCGGCTCCTCCCGGGGATCCCACAGCCCCAGGCAGAGGCTGGTACCCGCTCCCCGTACCTGGCACATAGGGGGGCTGCTCCAGGCTGTTGTTGGGGCAGCCGTCCTGGGAGCCCTCCACAAAGCTGGATGGCTCGTTCATGTCCTGGGCAGGGCAGGGGAGGGTAGGGAATGGATGCCCTCACTGCCGCACTGGGACCCAGTGGAAGTGCAGGGCAGGGGCTGGGGAGCCGCGGCCGACAGCTCTGCAGGGACCACTCACAATCCACATGCCATCGAAGGGCACTTGCTCGTGGAAGTCCTTCACCATGTCATGCCACCAGACGTGCGTCTCTGGGTTGGTGAAGTCCGGGAAGGCTGTCGGGCCCGGCCACACCTGCGGGAGGGAGGGAGGCAGCCATAGGCAAAGCCCCCCTGTTCCTGAACCCACTGCACCCCACGCACCCCACCAGGGCCACCCCCTCCAGCTCTTGGGGTCCTGCTCCCACAGCCCCACTCAAGCCCCGGGCTGCTCCCCGCACACACCTTCCCAATGAGGGGTTGCCCCGTGGCGTTTCGGATGAACACCCCTCTCTTCAGCCCCTCGTCGTAGGGCTTGTAGGTGCCAGGAGGCCCTGAGCTGCTGATCCCGGGATCCTGGTGGGACACAAAGCCGGGGCTTCACCAGCGGGGACAGAAACTGGCCTCCTCTGCCTTCCTTGGACGAGGCTCCATCACCACCCCGGGGGCAGCCGGAGACCCCGGCGCCAGCCCACCCATGCGGGAGCCGCAGCGCGGCCGGGGATGTCACTCACCACGATCATGATGTACCTCAGCCCGCGGCGGTGGAAGTCCTGCACCATCTCCGGGTAGTCCTTAAAGCTTTTCTTGTTGTAGGTGAAATCCCTCTTGGCGTCCATGTAATCGATGTCGTTCCACTGCACGTCCTGTGGACCGCAGCACTGTGCTCGCAGAGGAGCGGGGGCCCCCGCCCCACGGAGGGGTCCCCATCAGCCCCCCACGGCCGCTTTCGGGCAGAGGCTCCGGGGAGCAGCCGAGACCTACCAGGGGGAAGCGGGCTGCCGTCATGTTGGCCACGACCTGCCGGGTGACGTCGGTGGAGGAGTAGCCCCAGCGGCAGAGGTGGAAGCCCAGGCCCCAGTACGGGGGCATGAAGGGGAACCCTGGAAGCCGGGAGAGCAGGTGCTTGCCAGGCGGGCACAGGGACGGCCCAGCATCGCGCTCCCCTGCTACCCCGCTCTGCCACACCGTGCCGCTCGCAGCATCCCAGCAAAGCCATCCCGGGAGTTCCCACGCCCCCCACGCATGGGTTGGCCCTACCGACAACGTCCAGGTACTGCCGCACCACGCTCTTGGGGTCGGGGCCCAGGAAGACGTAGAAGTCCAGGATCCCGCCCGTCGTGCGCCAGGTCAGGGCCGGGCTGGGCTGCAGGAGCACGTCTGGGGAAGCACAATGCCAGGGGAACAAGCTGAGGAGGGGGACGGGGGCGAAGCCCGCACCCAGCGCCTCCACCAGACTCACCCATCGCGTTGCTGTTCAGCAGAAAGACGCCATGAGCCGAACCACCGTCCTCCATCCCCAGGTAGAAAGGGTGGGAGCCGTAGAGGTTGACCTGGGGCTGGAGCAGAGCACAGTGCGGTGCTGGTGACGCTCCGCTGGAGACCCTGGCACAGCACCCACCCACCCACCCGCCAGCCCCTCACCGCCGGCCAGAAGCACCGTCACGGCTCAGGGTGCAAACCCAGGGCTTGCAAGCGTGGACGAG
>WHYT01014927.1:12457-26327 GCA_009806455.1 Tetrax tetrax | reverse complement strand
GCGCAGGCGGGTGGGGGTCTCCAGCCCCACGTCCAGGCGCAGGTTGTCCACCGCCCCCGGCAGGAAGCTGGCGGCGACGCGGCGGAGCTGGGCGGTGTAGCCGGTAGCGGTGACCGTCAGGTTCTCCGCCCGGTAGCTCCGGTAGCCGCGGGGGAAGAAGCACCAGGGCGGGCCGGGGCCGGGGCCGGCGGGCGCGTAGCAGCAGCCCCGCGCCTCGCAGCCCGCCCGCGCCAGCAGCCGCTCGGGGCCGCAGTCGAAGCGGTCGCCCGGGGCCACCTGGCAGCCGGCGGCCTCGGGACCGCGCGCCGCGGCGGGGACGAGCAGCGCCAGCAGCGCGGCGACAGCGCCAGCGACCCCCGGCCCCGGCCCCGGCCCCGGCATGGCCCCGCCGGTCCCGCACCCGCGGCGCGCCCGGGCCCCGTCGCGCTGCTGCCGTCTGCGGGGCGGGACCGGCCCCGGCCCCGCGCCTCCCCCTCCCCGCAGCCGGCCCGGAGCTTCCGGAAAAGGCGGAGGGAGAGCGGGGCCCGAAAGCCGGGGCTGCACCTGCCCCCGAACGCAGGGCAGCCCGCCTCCTGCGGCAAAGGTGAAGTGTAAAAAGAAACAAACCACACAAGGTTGCAGTGCCACAGCTTTAATAAATATCACACCGCGCACACGCCGACATCTATTCACTTACGCCGCCGAGAACAAGCGCAGAGGGCTCGGTGTGCTGGGACTCCCTCAGGCCTCCTGCGAGCCCAGCCTGGATTCCAGGCACTGCCCGAGCCACTGCAGAGCCCTGCGGTGCTGGGGATGCTCCTGCCCGACCCGCTGGACCACGGCGCGCACGGCCCGGAGCCGGTCCTGCAGTTTCTGCTGCTCGTTTCGCCAGGCTTGTTCCGTGCGGCACAGGGGAGAGTACTTCCCTTCCTTCAGCGCCTCCAGATGCTTCTGGCGGGTCTGGTAGGCCACAATCTCCAAAAGGTTCTGAGAAAAGTGACAACAGAAATTGCTTTGACAGCGGACTGCACACAGAGAAGAACAACGAAATCGACGCGGTTCGCATCCCAGGTGCGGTAACCACGGAATGGAGGTGGTTGTGGCCCAGGTGCGGTAACCAGGAATCCAGGTGGTTGTGGCCCAGGTGCGGTAACCACGAAATCGACGCGGTTCGTGTCCCAGGTGCTGTAACACCGTGTTTCGAAACGGAAGGGACAGTGCTATGTATGCCCCATTGTAACAGCCAAACAGCACCCCCACTCCGAGTGTTGTAGAGGTCCCGTCATGTCACAGAATTCCATAAATCGGAGAAATACCCATGAATACAAGGCAACTCTTGCCAGGACAGAGTTTCACCAACTTAAAAACTTTGCAGGAGGTCATTCAAGACCTTGGGCTGGCTCTCAAACTGGTAGCACACCCACGGGGGGCCAGCCAGCGCTCCCAAAGGACAGGTGTTAGATATTTTGAAGATACAAACAACATCCCTCAGGCTGACGTTTCCAGTGAATGCCGCCTCACTGAGTGCAACTGCAGCATCAACTCAGGACCGCTGTGAGCCCCCAAACGGTGCTCACTGAACTTAAAGTGTTGCTCAAACTACACAGCAAGCGCGCCCAGGTCAGGATGGCGGTGAGACAAAGGGACAGGGGGCTGGCAACAGAAGAAAGCAGCAGGTTCCATTTGGCTCCCCGGCGGCAAGGAAGCGCGTGCGCTCACCCATCGTTTCCTGTTCCGAAGCCATTCTGCGTCCGAATCGAGGTCATCGAACTCAGCCTGCAGTCTGCACAGCTCCTGCTGCTTTTCCGAGAATGAGGCACTGAGGGACGCTTGGGTGTTCTCCAGCTCCAGGATGGTTTTGCTGCAGTCTTGAGCGTTCTAGCAGATGGAGAGAAGGAAAGGGCAGATTTCGGCTCTTTGGTTCAGCTGCATTCCCAGCCATCTTCCCAGAACTGCTGTTGGGTTTTTTTAAATATGTACAGAGCTTGCAAAGCCTGCCCCCTGTGCAATGCCATACCTGTGCAGGGTCTGTGTACGGACACCCCATCACGGCCACTAATTACAAGGCAAACACAGGCTACCTGAACTCTTGCTGCCCTGCTTTACTTGCTCACCTTCTGAGTTTCGCTGATCTTCTTTCTCAGCTCCTGTTTCTTGCGGTGGAAGTCACTCTTGGTAAGATGTTTCTTATCTGTTCTGTTCTGGCCCTCTCCACGAATCGCTATTGCCTCTCTACGAGAAACAGATGCCTCCATATCACGAATCATCTTCTCCTGCTGCTTCATCAGCTGGCCATAGCGGACCTGCCATTTGTCAAGATATAAAATAGGCTGAAAATAAGGAATGCTTACAAATGGCATCTAACTGAAGTCTTCTGTGTGGCACATCCTATCAACATAAACCAGGCACACGTGAGCCTTGGCAAGCCAAATTTGCTCTAAATCCACAGCTAGTTTGCCCTGTGTGGATCTGGAAGGCAGAGGGCTGGATTATCAACTCGGCTAAAGTCATCTTCAAAATGTTTCACTGGAACTCATAAGCAACAGCCAAAGCCGAAGAGCAGCGGTATCCTGGGAATAAAAGGGAAGAGCTGCTTTGCCAGAAGACAGACCTAACCAGTGATTAAAGTGATGTAATATTTAACAATCAACATTCCTTTGCTTATAAATTGAGGTCACAGAATAAGGTGGCAGACATACCACATTTTAAGTAGATTTCTCAGGTATATCCAGATTCTGCTGCAGCCTATGACACAGCACGCACAGGGACAGATAAAGTGCACGCATGCTGGATGTACTTAATTGAATCTAGCTGCGGGGTGGTAAGATTTCCAATCTGCTATGGCCTTGAAGATGCTATTTCTCCAGCCTCTTTCTCATCTCCTGCCTTATGATTCAGCAGCTCCAAAGCCAAATACGTTGTGTGCAGCTTCCCCTCCTCAGTCCTCTTCCCCAGTGGCTTACCTGCATCCTATGAATCTCTGCTCTCATGGCTTGGATTTCGCCTTGTCCTGCCTCAGAATCCACCGCTGCACGCATCTCTTTTGTCAGCTGGATCTTTTTCTCCCACAGCATGATTTGATGCCTTCAGTGGCAGAAAGGGAAAACAGCACCTTGTAAACACCAGAGAGGATGCTCTCTCCCTCTGCATCAGTGGCAGCACGCTCCCGCGATCGATTCTGAACAGAGCTGAATGGTTCAGCAGAAACTAAGAATTTGCATACAGGACAAACAATAGTGCAGCAACAGAGCCGAATGAAATCAGACAGGAAGCTCTGCAATTTAGAAAATGGCATGATGACTGTAAAAACAAGCAAGCCCAGACCGACAGGGGGCCGATGGACCCCGATTAATTTCCCAGTGCAACATACTTGCACTGAGTTACTGGTAGAGAAGATAGCATGCAGAGTCTTCCCATACAGATCTTGGCAACATCCAGCATAAGCATACTGGAATTGTTAAATCCTCTCAGCTCTTGCTTTTTCCAGAGACAGCTAAAGCACCTTTCAGTTTCTGCATTTAAAAATTCATTAAACTCGCTTTTATCTTTCCAAGAACAGAAGCACACTTCCTGGTGCTGGTTCAGTTCGATAACTGGAGAAGAAAAGTAACACGGACACGTATACAAAAGTTCAAAGACTGTGGCACAAAGCAAGAATCTCTCTGGTACCTACTCTGCTTCCACCAGGCTGTTCAGGAGTCTTTCCTTCTCCTCAGTCAATTGACTGTGCTTCTCCTGCATCTCAAGTGCTTCTTTTTCTGCTGCCTAGATTGGAGAAGCACAAACCAATACAACATTGTCAGACTGGCAAAGATGAATCACTATTTGCCTCCGATCTGCATGGGAAGTTGAGACCTGGAAATGAGATGTCAAGCCTCTGTACCTTGAGAGAGCGTACAAACTCGTTCTCTGTGATCATGTTGCCATATTGCAGCTCCTCAAAGCTGTTGTTGTTCTTGTTGATCAACACATTCAACTTTATCAAGTCATTGGACATGTTCCTCATGTGACGTTCGATGTCTCTCTGTTCTTTTGTTTCCTGCTGAATTTCATCTACAGGTGAACAGAAGAAAGTCTTAAAATTCCCAGGAGCACTGGGTGTAATGCAAGCCAGGTGTGACAAACTGCTATTAGACCAGACAACACTGCATGCAGAGCCACCTGTCCCCCACATACCCAGCCAAAACATTTTTGCACAAGCCCAAAAATCAAACAAGGTTTTGAAGGAGATTACTGTGAGAAGAGTTGGTTCTGGCTAAGGGAAGGACTATCGTTGGTGGGGACATTTACCTACCGACTACTTGCAAGCTATTTAAGAAGTGTGACACATGACGTTGTCACTTCAAGTTCGACTGTGTCAGTTAAGACAGCAGGATTGATCGTTACAGGAAATAACAACATGCAAAACAGCAGAAGGTGCCTGGCCCTTGGCCCCCGAGGCCAGGATGGAGACCATTTGCTTTATTGCTCACATATGTACAAGAGCACTGAGGGCACGCTTTGGTGAAGGTCTAGCATTACCCATCTGTAAGCCTTCGCCCCCTTTTTCCTCCGTTCCTTGATGAACACTTGAAGAACGACTTAGGGAATGACTTACTCTCAGTACGCACTTTCCTCTGCTGCATTATTGTGATCTGTTTCTTTAACATATCCAAGGAGGCTAGCTGTTCCTCCTGCTCGTGTGTTAACTTGACCAGCTCTTTCTGCAGAATAAGCCAGTACTTCTGTAGCATCATCACCTCAGAATTCTGTTCGTCTATCTGCTTGGTCAGCCTGTTGATCTCAATTTCCAGCGGTGCCAATTCTTGCCCCTGTAGGAGGGCAAGGTTTGGGATTCATCAGGCAGAAGATCCTAGAGCACCTGTTTATAGCATCATTGCAAAAGGCTGGTCCAGCCGCTGAGATGCCTACTAAATACTTCCACTATCCTGTTATTTTGTCAGTCAATTACCTTCTGCCTCCATTTCCTGTGAGTTTGATGGGACTAATTGTTCCTAGCCTCACAGGAATAAATGCAATGGAGGCCCAAAAAGTTCTCAGGCTCTGTGGTGGGAGGGCCTCTTCAGCTCTTACAACAGGTACCTTGGGACATCCATAAAGGTCTTACAGCTCACAGTGCTAGGGACAGATCTGGGTATTATCTGAATGGGGACAGCCATCAAGCGACTTCAGTCACTCTGCGTGTTCCATTCTCCCCTCGTCAGTCTTTTTAAGGAGATTTTATAAGGAGATCTCGTCAGATTTTATAAGGAGATCCTATTTACTCCCAGAGTATTGATGTCATTCAACATTCTCATCAGGTGTAGACATCTCCCTGCAGAAATCTGTGCTAGGCACACCCTCGTTCCACAGTTCCCTGATGCCAGCTCCTCTTCGCATGCATTAAGAACAGTTTGACAAATGTAAACATTTACATTAACTAGTGCAGCTTTTAAATCACATTACTGATGTCTGAGAGTTGTAACTGTCCAGCACTTATGCAGTTACATTTACTGAGGGCATCTGCGGTGACCACAAAGAACAAAATCAAGTTTGGGATTGAAACGTAAACGTACGTACCCCCTGCTGAGAAAGCATCATCTCCAGTCTCTTGTTGCACTGGCTGATGACCCCATCCTTGCTCTCAGTCAGGGCTCTGCACTTTGCAATCTCACTTTCCTTGTGGCTGATCAGATCATGGACATTTTTTATTTCCTTGTCCAGCTCACAAAGTGTTTTTTGGAGAATTGTCAGCCTGCAGTTGGTATGAGTTGCATTCAGAATAACCTGGGCCAAATCATTCTCAACCTTGGAAGAATGCAGCTCCTAGGAATATCAACAGACAGGAAACAAATCACTGTAACCTACAGCAACTTACTGATTTGTAATGCCCACTTATCAAAGCACAGGAATCGGGGGATTCAGATTCTCCTCAGGTCTCCCAGCTCTGTACGAGTAGCTGTGAGCAAGCTACTGACCCTCTCTGTACCTTTGTTTCTCCATCTATTGACAGAGATAGCAATATTTACCTCTGCCATAAGGCTCCTCAAGGAGCCTTATGGCACAAAACCCCTTATGAGACCACACCCATCACTCCTGCAATCATCTTCCCTGCCTGGATGTCTCTAGTTACCTGGCTAACCATGGCAGGACTTTCTGCACCACGCCTGACTAACACATCCCTCGCCTAACCGCCGTACTAGCCAGAAAGTGGGGCTGTGCCCTGTGTTCCAGTGCAGTATGAATGCGGCCAGGCAACCTCCAAGAGCCTGTCTGCTACTTCTGCACAGCCCGGACCAACCGCGAGAGGCAGGCTTTGGTTCCTTCCAAGCCTGTGGTCTCTGCGCTACATTCTACTGTGCGACACGGATGTTAACAGGAGTCAACGCGGAGCATCCCCTCGTTTGTGTATCTGTCGGAATGCGAGGTGCAGGGGCCTCTCACAATGAACACCAACCCTAGAAGTCTTCCAGTTACTTAAAATATGCACCAGACTTAAAAACCCAGGGGCAGGCTGAAGTAACCCATGCAAACACTGAGGTGTGAGCAAGCTGTGTTAGTGCCAGCCCACACAATTCCATTCGATAAATGCTATCCTGTATCTTCTCGTTTTTCTGTCTGTACCAGTTATACACTCCCAAAGAGAGCAATCATGCCACAAAGAACTGTGGTCTGGTTTGACTGTTCCCTGGACCTAATCCTTACTCAGAACCTGAGAGCATACCTACACCACATTCCATGATGCAGTACAGAGATATGTTTAGTTTCATGCGGAGTACAGAAGTACTACTTATCCACTGTCTTCCTCCAGTTCATAAGAACTGGGAATGCTTTGTAGTAAATACTCCGAGGATTCATCATTCTGCCCCATTTTTAAGTAAAGAAAGAATAGTATGTTACGTGTCAGGCCTTTTTGGCCAAACTCTCTCACATACACCAGAATCCTGCAATAAGATCACTGGAAGAATCAAACTGGAGTTGCAAACTCAGCAGACCTCCAATTGCTGACACTTGAGAAACAGTGCTCTAGGCGGTTTCCTTCCCCTGCCCTCCCAAACAGGAGAAGTACCATACCAGATCTGTTTTCCTCCTACGAAGTTTTGCAGCCAGCTGTGAGAATTGCTTCGTGGCTTTGCTGGACAACATCTGGTCCTGAAGCTTTGCCATGATTTCATTCTCCATCCGCTCTTTGACATCAGTTCCTTTCTCTATATCCCTACTGATGGACTGCAGCTCATTCAGATGAGCAGCTTGATTCTAAAAAGTAGGGAAGACAGGGACAGGATCACTACAACTGCCTGGGGAAGGGTATTAAATGCCCGTGTCCATTTCAAAAAGATTCTTCTTCCAAGGACTCTTCTCACCATCTTGGTCCTGTTGAAGGCCTGCTCTGTCTCATGGAGAACGCGAGCATAGGTGCCAGATTCAACCTTTAGGGCCTCCTGCTTCAAAAGGCACTGGGCAATCAGTTTCTTTGTTGTGTTGGCATCGTTCTGTGCACGGCTCAGGAGGGTGACAAGCAGCTCATTCTTCTCCTCCTCTTTCCTGATGGACTTTCTACAGTCATGGATGTCTGTTTCTAGGGACTTGAGGTCATGTCTGCACTTGCTGGAGAGGCAGAGGATGGAAAATCACCACAGGGATTGACTCGTGTGCTGAGCAGTCATCTACAAATTCCTCTTTTCAAACATGCTGTTGCAGCAATGACTGACCAGGAAGACAGATCTCTACAAATGCTAGTCTGCTGTGACAGTGCAGAGTCACCAGAAGATGGATGGAGACATTAAGATTTAAAAGGAAATGTTAATTCCTCCTTTCAGTCCTGTCCCACCCCCCATTTCTTACCAGGATGCCACCATATAAAAGCATATTGTTTGTCCTCAGCGAATCAGTCAATCTTTAAGACTCCAGACCAAATAAACACTTCCCTCAGCAACAATAGGAAGGTCTTCCTGAAGATTTCTAAAGGCATCACAAAACCCTAACCAAAAGTGAGAGGTAAATCCTTCTTGATGTCTAGCTCTTTGGAATGAGAGAGGTTGCAAAGGTGAAGGATCATTTTTAAAAAAACAAAATATGAATAGAAAAATTCTAAACAGCTTTTAAAAACCCACACATTTTGAGGTGTTTTGGATAAAGAAAATAGCAACAAAGAACTGTGCTTCTTATCCGTTAACCTTCTTATGTGCTTTAGAGCAGTAAACTTGTTCTGCCTGACATATCCTGCAAATACAGTAATAAACCTGACAGAAGACATACTGCCCCTTCCAGAATCCCTCCTGTCCAAACTATCTGAGGTCTCTCCCGGGACTGTTTTCGGAGACCATACCTCAGCAACTCTTGTGTGGCAATATAAGCCTCGTCTCTTTGCTTCATTCCCACCAAGCTGCTATTCCAGTGGTTCATCAATCGCTTCTTCTCCATGTTAATAGCCTGTACCTCCATACAAGCCTAGGGAAGAGAGAATTGGTAGACAGGATGAATCTAGATTGTGTTGAAAACACAAATTAATGTTACAATGCAGTTACAATGGGCAGGAGCAGCTTCACCTAACATGTCTTTGGTTTACAGTCACACCAAACCTAAGCAGAGGTCTGAAAACAAAAAAAAAACACCAAGAAGGTAGGGGAGGAAGTGATTTACAGGCAATTCTTAAGGACAAAGGAGAAAAAAAGTCTTCATTCCTCCAAACAGGAACAAACCATAGAGCTCTGGCCTACATTGTACATACCACGTGAGCACGAGCCAAAGGGGTCAGTCTTTGCAGAGGGAAATATTAACCAGCAGCTAAAAAAGCACCCTCCTACCTCATTTACTGCTTGCCGAGTTACTTTTGTGTCTTCTGCCTGGGCCAGAAGCTGAGCTTCAAACAGAGCAATCTGTTCTTGTAGTTCGTAGGCTTTTCTTGTTAAGCGGTCTAGTAGAAGGTCCTAGAGAGTCAGAGCCAAACAGGTCAGGATGAGCAACACAGTCTCAGCCCTAACCAGCTGTGTTCTGCCAGCATAACATAGGCTAGAAAGGAATTAAGCTGGCAACTGGATTAGATTTGATTCCTCCTGAAACTTTTCCATTCATGAATGTGGCAGTGACAACTTTCAAAAGCAGTGAAACCTTCTTTGCTGATTTTTATTATTCCACTAGCAGTAGTAAATCGATACGTCAGATCTGCAGCAGCACTCATTCCTGTCAGCATGGATTATACGGTGCCACTTCTCCAGCAGCTGGGAATCTTAATAATTTATGTTTCGAAATCCTTTGTTAAAAAACCTCTAAATCCATTTGATTTCAACCGTTTGCATGCAATTCTGCATGAATAACAACCGGTTTGTGTCCTGCTGCAAGCAGGAGGCAGCAGGGGGAGCTCCAGCACACCAGCTGCCGCAGTTCAATTTCAAAGTTCACTTTTCACTGTGAAACTCATTGTGACTCAATAATTCTCGAGACTTGAACACACCATACTTCTGCACTAAATATCTTTCTGCTCCTACAACCCTTTTGCTTGAGTGAAGCGTGATTTGCTATGATAAGGCTAGTCAAAAACCTTTGGCCAGTACATGCCACTGTCTTAGTGCGGATTCTTCTCATTTTCAGACAAGCCTAATTTGGAGGGGGTTTGTTTTGGGGGTTTTTTCCAGTTATTTGGGAAAAATATCCCCACACATCTTCCACGGTTCAGTCACTGCAAGTTCTGACATGGCAGCGTGTCCTCCAAGACTCACCACTAACTGTCACCCGTATTCATTTATTTATTTATTTGAAAGCTGTTTTACTTGATACCTGTTTTTTCTTTTCCACCTCAGCCTGGACTTTCTCTGCCTCAGCCTTCTTCATCGACTGTTTCATTAGTAAGATATTATGACGCATCTCCTCGTCCATATTCTGCATGTACGAGAGACGCAAGGCCAGGTTTTCAACCTGGGTCTGCATTGCAGAAACTGGGGAGGCAGGAAGAAAAAATATTCACAGAAAAGTATGTTTGCAGGATATGCTTTAAGCAAAGATTAAAGGGGAAGAAATATAGAAGCACCCAAAGCAAAACCTGCACGCCTACCAGCTAAATCAGCCCTCCCTGAAATAAGAATTTACATCAGCTTTGGAGCCTAGCTCCACAAGCAAAGCGAAATTCTTGGTAAGCAATTCCTTGATTCCCAGCACACAGAATCCCAGGAAATCAAAGAAGGGGCCTCAGGAGGCTGTGAATCCACCTCTCTGCCCCAAAACAGAACTGTCTCTTTCTCAGTCTGTTGAATGCTTCTCTAATTTTTTCAATAACCTGCAAAAACTTTGTAGGCAATTTATTTTAATGCTCAGCTATCCTTGCTGTTGAAATTGTTTTACTGTTTCTCATCCTGCAACACAAAAAGAATGAGTGAAGTCCATTTCTTTGGCTGGAACGCGCTGCCACATGGCTGGTGCTCTCATACTCCTGGATGTCCCTAATGACCTCCAGCCTTTGCAATCTCATCGCACCTTACAGAGACACAGGGAAACATGACAGAGCTGTGGGAATTCTCCTCCCACTAAGTCCAGAACAGCCTACCTGCCAGAACCATTTGTTTTAGCCCTAAAGACCTTCTTAGAAGTACAACATGGCAACATGGTCTTAGAAACAATATAAATTACATGGCAATGAACATCTGTGAAAGTTTTCAATGAGCACATTATTCCTGACAGATTTTACTGTATTTTTCAATACAATGCCTGACTTATTTCCTATTTCTAGTACTATGTGGAGAAATGAATTTGAATATATTACAAAGACTGCCTCAGTCACCTTTCTTGCGTTCATCATCTGTGTTCTGACGTATTTTCTTGTGAGTCAGCCTGAGGCCCTCCAGTTCCTCGTCCAGCTGCCGACGCGCTGCAGCCATCTGAGAATGGCGGTCATGGCTCTTCTCCAGTTCCATCTGCAGATGGGCCAGCTGCTCCTGTGCTCCATAAAGAATCACCCCAAGCTCTTCTCTCTGCACTTTGCTCTTCTTCGTTGCTGTCCTCTGCAAACACAAGAGCAAATCAGCTGGCTCACTTCAGTCCAGAAAGGGATGGGCTGCTGTGGGAAGGAAAGAAAGAATGTCGTATACCAGTTCCTGAAGCTCTAGGTTCACTTTTTCCATCTGCTGAGTAAGGTAATTCTTCAGGGCAGCCTGGAATCTTCTCATCAGAGGCTGTAAAGAAGTATGATGTAGATAAACTTTAAATACTTGTGTAAATAAATTATGAAGAAACCTTACTGCTACTCCCACTACTAAAGAAAATGTATATTCTGCCATAGACACTTGCATTCTGATTTTAGCTACACTCACTGCAGCAAGTGAGAAGAGTTATGTAGTGGGTATTTGTTGACAGCAGAAGGTGACCACTGAGAATATTTGAAAGTCAGAAACATGTTGGAAGAGCTACATCTGAGAACCCATCCACTCACTCTTGCTGGAAGTCCTTCTCTGTCAGGAGTACTGATGAGTATCAGACTTACCCACTACACTGCTCACTTTGAACCCGCACCCTTGAGGTTAATACTGAGGGGGTACACACATTCAGGAGTCAGTACTTTTGCAGAAGCTATTTTTAAACATGTAGTTTCAGCATACAGCTAAGCCACTGCTTACAATTTATCTCACAGAAGCCACTGCTTACAATTTACCTCACATATTTTATACAAATAAAATGGCAAGTCTGCAAAGAAGAATGACAAGATTTGAGGACTTCTCACATGTTCTGGATCCAAGACAACCAGTTCTTTTTCTTCTATGGTTTCTTGACTTCCTCCACTTATTTCATGTTCCCCAGCTCCACGCGGTTGGCATTCCTTTTCCCATCTTTGGTCACCATGCTCACTAGCAAGCTGATCAAATCGCTCAAAGGCAGACTCTGAATAGAGAGAAATGGGTTCTCCAATGTTACCTGGACCCCACCCCCCCAAAAAAAAGAAAAAGGCTTAGATTTCATCATATTGTGCCTCCAGTTGGATTAACAATGACCAGAAAGGGAGAAAACTAGAAACTGTGCTTGATAGAGGGTATCAAGGATTGTACTCTTAATAAGGAACTGAACGATACCTGACTCTGTGCGGCTGTTCAACCCCACTGACAACGCAGGTGCCTGCAGAGGAGCTCCTGAAGATGTGTGGGAAGGGTTTCCTCTGTCTGTCACTGGCTGCTCCATGTCACCCAATTCAGGAGGACAACTGTCAAATTCTACTTTGTCTGAGGAAGTCCCAGGAGATTTTTCCTGAAACAAAATCCATCACCTGAAATAGCTTTTCAATCTCACTTTATTTGCCCCTAAAAATCTGTTTATTTTTGTCATCATGAGACATGAACAATGCAGACAAAAAAAATCAAGAGGGCCTTGTTCTAAAATCAGTGCACAGCTACACTGGCTAAGTTGTGGCACTCCCAATTAAAAAAACCCTACACACATACAGCACAACAAGGAACCTCTCCAGTTTTGTCAGAACTTTTGTGTACTGCTTGCTTGACCAGTTAGCTTTTCTCTGTTCCAATTCTGTGCTTGTTTGCAGCAAAATACTGCACCAGAAGGACGTGAAGTTAGTGGTCATACGTTCTGGGAATGAGAGTGTATTTATATTATAAGAGTGTCTCACTTCTGCAGGGCCAGCCAACAGCTCTGTAGCTCCACAGACCTCTCTTCCTGCCGGGGGAAACGTCTCTTCTCGGTCCTCCGGCGGAGCAGACTCCTCCTCTTCACTGTCTCTCCGGGCCTCTGCCTCTGTCGCCTGGCGCACAACGCAGAACAGCGGCATTGGAACGGGCTGTGTACTGTGTTCAACGCGAATGCTACAGTATTGTAACGCTGCCTTTTGTCACAGGGCACAGAACTTTCATCCCATTCGCAAAAACCGTCACCCAGCTAGCATGAAGAGAGTACAGATCCTGACAAAAATTCTACACACCACTTTTAATTTCACATGTCTTTCTAGCTCACATCATTTTTTTTAAATGCTCTTAGGGATTTATTAAAGAAAGTCTTCCAGCTTGCACTACATGTAGCCAAATTATTCACTTCTTTCTTTTTAAGATACACTGTTTTATTCCATATCATCATTTCCCAAATTAAAATATTGTGCAGTATCGGTGAAAGAAAAGAAACTTATCACCAACAAACCTTAAAAAAGGAGCTTGAGTACGTGCATCTGTGAAAAGGGAATAACTTCCTTTTTAAAGTATGTACAGCAGAAATGTGCTAAGAACTGAGAGAAACACACATTTCAAGATGCTGCTGATGCACAGGGCAGTAACTAAATTTACTTTTTAGTGGCTTTTTTTTAAATATGCAGGGCAGGAATGTAATAATTGCTCGCTTGTTTTACTTTTTCCTATGGAAGCTGCTTCCATGAAGGCACCGCCCAGTAAGGAACGCAGGGAAGGCGCTGCCCTGTGAACGTTTCAAAGGAAATCACCTCCATAGCCAGATGCGACGGAACTCGGATCACATCCTGCTCAGCGGGGCCCAGTTCCACCCCCGATCCGTCTGCTGCGGCGCAGGGGGCCTCCTCCATGGTGCGGGGGCTAGAGCCGGCCTGTGCCTGCGGCAGGAGACGGGGTCAGCACCAGCGCCCGGCCGCCCGGGGCCCAGCGGCTGCGGGCCGCCCCTCCGCCGCGGGGCTGGGCACGGGCACGCACGGGACTGCGGCGGTGGCGGTGGCTGTGACGGACCGGGCGGTACCGGGTCGCGGCCCAGCCCCGCACTCACCCGCCGCCGGCCGCAGCATCTTCCCGTTGCCAGGCGACGCGTCAACACCCGGTCACGTGAGCGCTGCGGGCCGCACCACCTCAGCCCGCGAGGGGGGACTCGGGCCGCACCACCTCAGCCCATGGGCGGGGGGGGGGCCACCTCAGGCCGCACCACCTCAGGCCAGGCTCCCTCAGGCCGCCGGGCCCGGGCGAGGCCC